>RXPK01000897.1:0-68634 GCA_004143645.1 Protaetia brevitarsis | reverse complement strand
GTGAAACTGATAAACGAGGTATTGGTCACAAGCATTGTTCACATTTTTGTATAAATGAGAATATAACATTTAATAATTATTTTTTAGGGTTCGGTTAATTCTTGTAAGATGACAGTTAGATTAAATTTTTTATTTGTATAGTTGTAGATCTGTTGATGGTTTTCTTTTCTTATGAAGCAGCGGATATTTATGTTATGTTTGAAATTAAAGAATCCAAATATATACTGAATAATTGATAATATTGTTTTGAAGATTCAAATAAGTATACTCACCTGGTAAGAGTTCTCATACTCTTTATATGTCTTAGATAAACTTGTTAAATAATTATACATGTTATTAATAATTAACTGTTTATTAATGAGCTCATATGGATCATTGAATTTATTAAGATTAAACTATAATTAATCTTTTAAAGAAAGTAAAGGCACAATAAATACAAGCTAGTGATATAGGGACCTCAGCTGTACAGCCTCCACGGCGCTCCAGTGCGCATGATCTGGAGTGGGAACTTTAGATATCTTTGGACATATACGGTCATTTTATAGCCATCAGTGGATTGGGATTGTATTATGTCTATCATTAAGAATATAGAGGAAGGTATCTGAAAGAAAAGGCAGATTTAATCAGAAAGTTATTTTTTTTAAAAAACATTAGCCCGGCAAATCTATTATAGAATTCACAATAATATATATACATAATTAAAATTGGATTTAAATTTTTTTTTGGAAAAATTGCTTGATATGTAAAACGCAGTGCCATGTAAAAGTAAAGTAAGTGATTAGTGGAGTTATAGATATCGTAATCCAAGATACCTCTCGTGTAGGGATATATTATTCTATGTTTTACACACTATTTTCCACCTTCCTGTGCCCTTGGCGATATTTCTTGCCTCCTCCACACTCATCTCTCTTGTCCTTGTAGCTTTTGCCACTATATTGTCCCAATTTTCTGGAGGTCGTCCTCTTCCTGCTCTTGCTATCACTCCACTTGCTTCCCATACGCTCCTCGTTTGTCTCATTTCTCTCATCCTTTGAACGTGTCCCCACCATCCCAACTGTTTTCTTCTATGAAGTCCAATATTGATTTTGTTTCCAATTCCTTCCTCACGTCTTCGTTCCTGATCTTGTCTCGTCTTGTAATTCCTTTAACCCCTCGTAGGTACTTCATTTCGGTCGCCTGAAGTTTACTCTTCCATGTCGTATTTATTGTTCATGTCTTACTACCATACATCAAAGTTGGTCTATATACAGTTTTAAAAATGATTATTTTAGTTTCCTAGTTATTTCTTTCTTCCTTGTAAATGTACGGTTTATTGCGTGATATAACCTTATTATTTTTTCTATTCTTTCTTGTATGTTTTTACCTTGTTTTCTGTCGTTCTGTATAATTACGCCTTAGTATTTATATTCATTCACCTCTTCTATGTTCTTTCCATTAATTTTAATGTTAATTTTCTCTTTATCTTGCATGCCATATCTTTCTAGTGTCTTAATCCATATATTTATGTTTTGTTGTAGTCCTTCTACAGTTCCTGCCATTATCACTACATCATCTGCAAATGCACATTCCGATATTTTTACTCTCTTCAAATTTCTGTATCCAACTATTAGTTTTTTCATTTGGGGTTGACATTCCTTTATGGCTTGATCCAGCAGTACATTGAATAGCAGTGGGCTTATAACACCTCCTTGCCTAAGATCATCCGTTGTAAGAAAGGTTTCTGAGTTCATGTTTTGGTATTACACAAGTCTCATTATCTTTATATAGTGACTTAATTGCATCAATTATTAGTCGACTAACCCCTCTTTGTTCTAGTATTTTCCACATTCTCGTTCTAGGTACTCTGTCGAAGGCTTTTTGTAAATCGATGAATAGGAAGTACGCTTTCGTTTTGCTTTTGATCGACTTCCCTATAATTTGTTTCAATATAAAAATAAGATACTTCTTCCTCGTCTAAATGCACTTTGTGCCTCTTCCAGGGTAGGTTCTATGATGTCTCGTAGTTTTATTTCTAATATTCGTTCATAGATCTTTGCTGCTGTGCTTAGTAACGTTATACCCCTATAGTTATTACACTCTTTTTGCTCACCGTTGTTATATATTGGTACAATTGCTCCTGTTGTCCAGTCCTTGGGCACCTTTTTCTCCTTCCATGCCTTGTTACAGATTTTCCAAAAAAATTTGGTACCATCATCGCCCATGTTCTTAAACATTTCTGCTGTTATTTTGTCATGGCCTGTGACCTTTCCGTTTCTAATCTTGCTTATTGCTTCTTTGACTTCTTGTATTGTGATTTCCAGATTTTCTGTGGTTTTGTCTCTCTTCGGGAACTCAGTAGTTGTCTCTTCAATTGGCTGTGATATTTGTTGTCTTAGCAAATCTTGGAAGTATTCTTTCCACCTTTCCATAATTTGTTTTCCTTCCGTTAATGGTTCACTATTTTTATCCTTTATATATTTCTGATTGTATGCTTCCCTTTCCTAGCGTTCCTTAAGATCATGGAGTCAAAAAAAAAAATAATTTCTCCTATATTAGTAAAATAAACACTTAAAATCATATTTTATAAAAAAAGAAATATTAGAACGAAATAATATACCTTGATTTTAAATTGTGCCCTAAATCCAAGAAAAACTTCTCTATTTTGTGCGACTATATTCTCATAATCACTAAATCACTGACCTGACACAATATCCCTTATATACAAAGATGAAGGAGGTAATTAGTATAATTAAACTCGTTCCCACCTATCAAAACTTCTAATTTGAGATCGTATTTACGAAATTAATAACAGAAGCGTTCCGCTGTTGAAAATTCGGAAGGCCAAGTAGCTAGACGAAAACCCGCGCCGAATTTTCTCGACAAGGTATACGCACTCAGTCTCCTACGCTCTTTCGGACTTCTGCCAACGTCTCAACGTTTTCTTCGTGTTACGTATAAACCCACACATTTCCAATTCGTCAGGCATCCAGAGTAAATTCTCCAAATTAATGTGAGGTCTCCCAGGCGGAGCTTCAAATCCCACGCCTCCGCAGCAGCGAAGCGATGGTGAATTGTACCTATAGCGTACGAGATCAGTTAAAAGAAGACCAAAATTTTAACAACACAGCTACCTAAGTATTTCCTGGTTTACTCCCCGAAACAATTTCCACGTAGATGTGCATGGCAAGAGAGACGGGTATTACGTTTTACTGCGCGCTACTAACTAATTAAATTGAAATTGTTCCACGGATCAATGCGTATAAAGGTGAGCGTGAAGAGATGAGAATACGATATTACGATATAACACTTATACTAGACGAGAAACGTATCCGTAATAATCCAATAGGACGCGCTCACTGTAGAGGAGCAAATTAATACGAAGAATAACCAATGCTCGGTGTTTTGTAATTCCGACGAAGTGGTGAATATGGGATCGGGTGGAAACGTGTTTTCGCTTCGGAATAACGCAGGTTAACCGGGAAAAGCTCCTCCTGCTCACTTGGGGAGAGTACTCGTCGTGTTAAATGTCACGATCTGTGTAATTCGAACACGTGTTCTGGGACCGGTGGCAGCCGTTCTCGCAATTGATATATAGAGAGGATTAATTAATTCACTTGAAAATGGAAGGATTTAATGCAAAATCAGGTAAAATACCACATCGTAATAACTAGAACGGGGTCATATCTACAGAAATTCCATTTGATTGATGACAGGTATAATTCGAGAGGATGGTACATATAGTCTCTCGGTAGATATAAATAATAATTTTTGTGAACACGTTCCTGGGAACCACCCATGCTCGAAGAATTGGGCAAACATTTTTTTTTCTGAAGTTTGAGTGCTAGCAAATAAGTCAAATCGTTATATCTATAGACTGATTATACCCTAACAGCCAGAAATATTACATATATATTTTTAAAAATATGTTTTATAAATATTTTTCGTGAGAGATTTTTGAATATATTTTTCATATTTTTTTCTAAATATAGATAAAATATTCAATTAAAATATTTATTCCATATTTTAAAATTAATGTAAGTGCTATATTTTTTCTAAAATATTTGTAAAATATTATATGAAAATTGAGATTTTTTATGCAATCTATTTAATTTGTCAAAATGAACTAAAATTGTTGTTGGTTATTTAGAATGTATAACGTCGATAACGAAAAGTTGAAACATACATAGAGTTGTCTAAAAGGCAAAAACTTGTTTTTTCACACTCACCACACAAGTTAATAATCAATAATTCTGGCATCTTTTAAGGCATACTGAAGGTTTATCAAATTAATCACTGTTTTTTAATTGAAGTGTTCTAAATAAAAAACAAACGTATTTATTATCATTTTATTTGAATAAGCCAATAAAAATGAAAAATACTCATTTTTAAGTCTAGCCTTGGCTGGTGCCAGGTACAACCCTATGGCTTTTTCATATCTTCGGTAGTGGTGCTCTCATGGCGTTTCCTTGTGGCCTCTAAAACAATGCCAATTGTATTAGATCATACATGAATAAAATCGTACAACATTATCAACACCTACTAATACATTGAAGCATTTACAATATTTGGAGTGTAGCTACATTCTAATACTTACGATACTTATTTTTACTTTATTTCATATTTGAAAACATTCTACGTAAAACAATAAACAAACAACGTATTCTAACCTCTATTTGAGGTTATGACGCTTATCTACCGAGATGAATCTCTTAAGCAAATCAATAGCAATTTATCTGGTAGATGCAGTACATATATGATGCATAAAATTCCTACAATTATATTATTAAACGATTTCTGTACATAGCGATATTGAGCATTCCAATTATCTTATAAATGCCATGACATGTTCAAATTTTGCTTACCTCGTAGTCACCACAAAACTAAAACACCCCGCAACAATTAATTACACAGTTAATCCTAATCTGCCCTAATCGTATAACTATTATAAACTATAACATGTAACGGACAAACGAATGAAAACGTTGATGATACGCACGTGCGCGTATGCATTCTATGTACCTAATCCATAGACGCATAAACAATACTAAATCATATAACACCGGCACCGTAATGAATAGAGGTGTTGTGTTGACGTTCGTAACTTACAAATATTACAAATAATATAGTACAAAACGCAGATTTATTAGTAGAAAAGTTACAGCGCTCAACTTAGATACTAATTAAATCATATTAGATATATATTATCTAATTTAATCTTTAAACTATCATTTTAAATAGGTACATACCTACTTAATATGTATGCATATTTTACCCATTTTATATTATTCGTCCTACGCACCAAATGTACAAAAGCAAAATTCAATCTTTTTTTTTTATATGAAATAAATATTTACAGAAATACAAGGCAAAATATTCTTGCAGAGTTATGAAAAATATATTGAGAAAACATTTGCAATAAAATATTATTAATGCTACATAACATATATATTTTTTAAATGTTTTCCTAATATATTTTCTATAATATATTTTATGCATATTATATTAATATAACTAATATTCAAGAAAGATTTAATATTTTTTAAATATTTATAAAATATGAAATAAATATAGTTGGTCACTGGGGTACCCATTTTAGGTTTAACTATAATAATTGGGATCCAACTAATAGTAACCACTACAAAAAAGCTTTGAATTAAATTATCAAACAATGGTAGAATATTAGAAACTATGGTATAGGAAGAGATTTCGAAATAGCGCTTGAAAATATAAAGAGACACTTTATTTAGGAAGAGCTAAATAATTACAATTCAAGTTTCCTATTTAACTCAATCTTCCTCATTACTTACAAGTTTCCAATTCCAAGGAATTCTGATATTCCGATTTCCATGAAACTTTACAGACTGAGAGAGTACCATGGTAGAAGCACAACGCATTTTTTTTCTGCGAAAACGCCCGATTTAGCGGTAGGTACAGTCCTCTACGAAGTTTGCACGACTTTTTAAATTTTTGGAATATCTGGGAAATTACAACAGATACATCTGTTAACATGTTAAAAACTTCTTTAACATAATTTGCAGCAGATTACATATCCCCAAAGATGATATAATCTATTTTCACAAAAATCTAATAATAGGGGACAGGGTGCTCCTTGCCCCCAATTTTTTTTAATAATTTCTTTTTTCTTTTAATTCTCAAGAAAAGTCACCATCACATAGAGAACGATGGTGTATACCAAATTCTAAGAATTAATAAGCTACCCACATTCTTCTGATGTCAAAGGAATTACTGCGATATTGGTTACTTGAAACGTCACAAGTAACATGTTCAGCACATTAGCTATGTTAACTAACATTGTACTAAACTACAATTTTACACAACATGAGAAATAATACATCATTTGAAACCATCATCTTGTATATACACCAAACGTCTACGTGCCTTTTCGAAGGTTCATATTTTAATAAATCTTGACATTGATTAGATTATCTGGGCATTTGTACGAAATTAATTATTTAAAATATTGTCGTACTTGAAGTATGCGTTGAAATACTTGATGGCCTACGTGCCAAAAAGTCACACAGTGTCAACTGTAAATCTACATATATTGCATGTTAAATATTTAGTTCTTCGTCTTGTGTGCCAAATTTGTTCGTGGTATGTGCATTTTCCTAAGAATATAGTTGTAGAAGAATGAAGGACATTTTATTAAAAAATATATACAATGCGAACGAATTAATTTAGTAATATTTTATTATTTAATGTATATCGATATACAGGTTTAGTTATTTTAAATGTATAATATTATTTTTTTAATTATTATTATTAATTCTTTGAATTTGTTGTACACCATCGTTTTCTATGAGAAGGTGCCTCTTTTTGAGAAATAAAACAAAACAGAAATTATTAAAAAATAGAGGGCATGGGGTACCTCGTCCCCCATTATAGATTTGCGAAAATAGGTTACGTCATCTTTGGGGACGTGTAATCTGCTGCAAATTATGTTAAAAAAGTTTTTTCATATCTGTTATAATTTCGGAGATATTCCAAAAAATTGAAAAAATGCGCAGCAAACTTTGGAGGGGGCTGTATCCCTAAATCGGGTGTTTCCGCAGAAAAAGAAATTGCGTTGTGTTTCTACCATACTACTCTTTCAGTCTGTAAAGTTTCATGGAAATCGGAATTTGATACCTGCCGCTGTTCTCTTGTCAGTATGAATCCTGATATGTAGATGACTCCACACGTTTGAATCTATATAAACATCGATTTATAACAAACATGTACAGTGAAACCTCGTTAATCCGGATTAATTGGGACCAGAGCCGATCCAGGTTAACGAAAATCCGGTTTACGGATTGACGCTAGGGTTAAAAAAATAAAATAAGACAGCACTTACAGAAAAATGACTTCATTTCATAGATAAACAAATACACACACAAAACAAACCAAACAATTATATTTTAAACTCATTTTAAACAATAAGGACAAAACTATTTAATACAATGCGCATTCCTATTAAAAGAAAATTATCCGTCAAAATCGATCCGGGTTATCTGGAGATCCGGGTTCACGGAGTCCGACTTAACGAGGTTCCACTGTATTTGTACTGTTTTTTATCTGTATTGTTTTTAACATGTATATTTCATTCCTTTTATTTTTTAAGCTAATGCAGCTTCATATAGAAAGCACACTTATCTATTTTATTTGTTTTATATTTAATTAAGATACATTATATTGTGTATTAGAATTGCACCATCATTTTATTTAACACTTGATATTTCTTAAGTCTAATTGTAAGTATTACTTTATAAAATTATTTTAATCATTACAATAATTAATACAGTATACATAGATTCACCTTAAAGTTTCTAAAATTATATTGAGTAAATTTTGGATAGATTGGCCGAGTTTTTACGTTCATTGATACTATTTTTTATGTATATCATTCCTAACATACTCCTTGTATGATAATTATGTTAAATTTGAAGAAGTGCTTTATGATTTTGAATACGCTTTTTAAGTATTGTTTCGTTTGACCTACATACCGGGTGTCCAACCTAAGATCCAACGGTCCATAGCCGATTTATTATGGTTTTTTTGGAAAAATGTTTCAAATAAATGTTGCCTCGAATCATATTCTACACATTTTAAAATTAGTTTCAGTAATGGCGGACTTCCGGTTTTACCGGAAGTAGATACTAACTTTATTATTTTAAATGGAATACTCTGTATATTATTGTACTTTTGAATTCCTTGTTAAATTTAAATAGCAATACGTTAGACATACATTGGGGCTAAGTTGTACCGTTTCCGAATTACATGACATTTCTCGAAAAAAATGACATTTGCAATGTCTGCGGTGTTTGGAAATATCTCCGGAAATACGAAAGTTAGAAAGATGCAATTTTCAGATTTCGCTTAATTATGAAACAGCACACGTCTTTTATTTTAGAATTGTTACGTTTAAATTACAGAATTACTAATAGGGCTCTATAATTTTTGAACTCTAAAATCATGGATAACTTGATTTTTTTAAATTGAAAGGTATAGCAATTTTTATATAAATGACACGCTTCAGTAAATTCTACATCTTCTTAATTTCAAGTTTTGTTTGTTTCCAGTGGTCTTATTGTATTCTGTTGACCACTTTCTAAACATGCCAGTATTACTGCAGCCAGTCCCAAGCCTGGTGAAATGCGAAGGGAAGGTGGCCGGCGCTTCGCAATACGTATCCATCGTGAAAAACTGAAAAGTCGCAAATATCTCCAAAACCTTTGAAGATAGATACAATGACACTCCTATAAAATCGAGAGAAAATTAAATTTTACATCCATTTATGTAAAAATTGCTATACCTTTCAATTTAAAAAAATCAAGTTATCCATGATTTTAGAGTTCGAAAATTACAGAGCCCTATTTAATAATTCTGTGATTTAAACCCAACAATTTTAAAATAAAAGACGTGTGCTGTTTCATGATTAAGCGAAAACTGAAAATCGCATCTTTCTAACTTTCGTATTTCTGGAGATATTTCCAAACACCGAAGACATTACAAATGTCATTTTTTTCGAGAAACATCATGTAATTCGGAAACGGTACAACTTAGCCCTAATGTATGCCTAACGCATTGTTATTTAAATTTAGCAAGGAATCTAAATGTGCAATAATATACAGGGTGTTCCATTTAAAATAATAAAGTTAGTATCTACTTCTGGTATAACCGGAAGTCCGCCATTACTGAAACTAATTTTAAAATGTGTAGAATAGGATTCGAGGTAACATTTATTTGAAACATTTTTCCAAAAAAACAATAATAAATCGGCTATGGATCGTTGCATCTTAGGCTGGACACCCGGTATATACTTGGACAAATTTGACATGAAATTTTATAAACTAATTGTGATTTTTTTTTCATAAGGAATTTGAGCTTTCAATTTGGTGAAACAGCCTTTCAAAATGTTCAAGTTTTCGTGAGCTACTTTGATATTATATGGAGCCAATATGTGCTTATTTTTTCTGATAGGTTTCTTATACCTATATGGAGCAGCTACATATCTTATGGTGGTATCCTCCCCTTTTATTATTAATAGGCTTATGTGTACTGTTGTATAGTTTGTATAATCTTTGTTTTAAAGTATTATCTATAAATATTCTAGGTATCCGTTATTAGTTAAAATTATTATTTTTTTCTATGATTTTTGATCTTTTTTTTGGGTGTGTTAATTTTAAACTTCGGTCAATTAGAGTGATTGCGACGTTTTTTTTTTTTGTGATTTATAATTTAGGTATCTGCCTGAAGCTGTTGCTTTACGCAGATGCCTAAATTACAATCCAATGTATCTATAAATCAAAAAAAATGCATAAATTATGTGAAAAAAAGCCGTTGGGTTAGTTTTTTTTTCTAGTTTTTTCTAGTGAAGACCGATATGAGGAAACTCCTTTTCAAAAAAAGGGAAAACGTCCTGTTTCATTATCGCCGCTTTGGGATACGTTAGAAATTCGAATTCAGACCCATAGTTGCTTATGCTACGCGCCGTCGACGTTCAAAATAGCCGGAAATCCTCCAGGGAAGCTTATCTCGGGCTTTCCACCGCTTAAATAGCGGTCGACAGCGGCGATATAGAAGACAGTGAGCATGCTGGCGTATGCAAAAGGGATCGTTCCAACGCCATGAAAAGAGTTTGTGTTTTTCGATAGTCGATGCCTCATCTGCATTGAAAATACGTCCCGTGCGAATTTATCTCGTCACTCGAGAATAGGCCGGAGGACAATCTAAACCGCTGTGATGGGAAACAAGTAACTTTCTTTGCTTGTTTGTATTCTCTTTCTTTGTTTCTTGTTTTATGCACCAAAAAAAATATAAGAATTTTCTCAAGAGGAATCTTTTTAATCAGATAAAAATAATCTTTGTGTTACTTTTAGTGTTCACGCGGATAGACAATAAAGTAGCTGTAGTTTAACTCAAGAAAGTAAATGTAGATAGGTACCCACCTACTTATAAAAACATGATGGTGATAATAATGAAAACTACACTGTAAAAAAAGTTGCAGTAAAATTACATGTAAAATCGTTGGTAACAAAGTTGCCTACAACTTTACAGGTAAATTTGCTTCATAAGGTAAACTTTCTACCATCTAGTAAATTTCACATGCTGATGTGTTTTTCAAAGATTATAAAAAAGTTGCAGCAAAATTACATGTAAAATCGTTGGTAACAAAGTTGCCTACAACTTTACAGGTAAATTTGCTTCATAAGGTAAAATTTCTACCATCTAGTAAATTTCACATGCTGATGTGTTTTTCAAAGATTGTACTGTAAAATTCGTATGTAATATTTATATGAACTCTATATTTACCGAACACTGAAGTATTTTCATATGTATTTTTATAAAGAGAGCAAGCAACATACCTAATTCTTTTATAGCACCTAATAGGTCATACTGAATCGCTCAACCAGGGATCAAGAATGAACACGCTTACGCGTAACCTACCATTGTTTGTGACGTACATGATATCATTGAGCCAATAATAAGAAATTCATACGCTACAATGTGACTGGTTATTGATTTGTTTGGCTGTACACAACATCATATCACTTGTTTAAACAGTCGCAAGTTAGTAAGTTTCGCGTGTTGATTCTTGTTCATATGTGATTTGTTAGGTACTACTATAAAATAAAAGACTACCAAAATAATTGTAGGTCTGCTGACTGATCATTGTAGACAGAATAGGCATATCTACAATACAGGCCTGGCAGATGATGCAACCTGCAAATACTGCCAAGAGGAGGAAGAAACACCA
Organism: Protaetia brevitarsis; assembly: GCA_004143645.1. Classification (NCBI taxonomy): domain Eukaryota; kingdom Metazoa; phylum Arthropoda; class Insecta; order Coleoptera; family Scarabaeidae; genus Protaetia; species Protaetia brevitarsis. Next base: position 57,398 of record RXPK01000897.1, on the reverse strand, counting down.
GTTCATATGCTGTGCCAATGTGAAGGCCTGGCGAGCACAAGGTTTCTAGTAATGGAAGAGGAGAACCCCACAGCTAGTAGCTACATAAAGAAGCCGCTCTCAAAGATGGTAGGCCTAATTAAGAGGGCAAAATTAGAGAGCGTCTCTAGGAAAAAGGGGATCACAATAGATCTGAAAAGGTCGCGGTGAAACAGGTCCATAGGCCACCCCAATCCTGATCTAATCTACTAAGTAAATTACTTTTATCTAGTTAATATATGAAAAATGTTACGACGCAAATAGTAACTAAAGCCTAATGTTTTCATAAAATAAATGTATTATATGTTATATTCCATAAATAATATATTATAACTGAAGGAATAAAGATATAGGGATTGGGATTTTGTACGTATTTAATATACAGATCAAACAGTCGACCTATAGTCAGGGTATCGCAGGTAGGAACTAATCGGGAAGGGAGATAGCATGAATTACATTATTTCGCCAATAAAATGCAACTGCGCGCCGTCGAGTGAAGCGCTATATCACGTGCTATCACCAATATCCCTACCTCTCTGTTCTCGATGGTTCCGATATACGTTACCCCGACTATAGGTCGACTATTTGATCTATATGGTACCTACCAATTGCAATTTTTGGAAGCCAAAATATCAAACTACATATATTTATAGAGTAAACCATTCATTTCGGATAAATTCTAAAATGAACCCGTCCGATCTTGGCATATTTTTAAAATGTGGTGTTGAAACCTCTATCTTTTAAAATAAAGATCTAACTTTTAGGCTAAGTCAGGACAACAAAACGCATTAAAACCTTGCGAAACTCCACTATTATCAATGAATATACTATTAAAAATTAATTTTAAACTATTACAGCTAATATTCATATTTTCCATTTCAAGGATATTATACTGACATATTTGTTTTTACTTTTTGTTTCAGAGTAAAATTCAATGTAACTCGGGGTCATCGATGACTCCGTCTATTGGGGATTGACAGATATCATGTTATTTATTAGTTACGCATCCTCTGTGGTTACATTGTATAAAGTTTGATGCTTCCCTTTCTTTCTAACAACTACAGTGGCGTGCTCCGTTTAGCGCGTGCAAATCGGTAAAAAAAAATTCTACGCTAAAGGATCTGAAGAGGCTACGACTTGGGGCGTTCATAAAATGGCGAAGGGGTGGGTCGAGTCGGTCAGACTGCACCAGGCCTATCGAGAATTTGCGAAAGACTTTCCGAGAAACGAGAACATTCATTTACATTTATAGAACATGTAGGATTTAATTATTAAATAGAAGATTCGCTTATTTAAAACGTGAACAAGTTTACTCTGACAATGAGAGAGTGTACAAATTAATACGAAACTATAAAACTCTATCTAATACAAGACCGTACTTCGAACTAAAACACAGAAGAAGGAAACGTATGCGACAAATAACAAAATGGATATGTTTTCCAACCAAATAGTTTATACAGTGCGGTTGTGAAATAATAAAACATTATAAATATCACTGGTGTTATTGATCTTAGTCCTAAAATTGCATGTGTTATTGAATCCAATATATAACATTTCAGAAATTAATCTTTTTTTATAGTTAACTTCATCATCAAGAATACCAGAATCTAAAAAAGTGGCCAGTATCAATTACCAAGTTGGTCAAGCTCAACCTTACCCTCATATTGATGTTGTTTTATTTTTTTATTTAGGTCCTGCGAACTTTTATGCATATGTAACATTTGTCACAATCGCAACATTCTATTTTATAAACAGTATTTAACTTAGATACTAGATGTCTTTTTATGCAAGGTTTCATGTCTGTGGGATTGGTGTAACTAGGGTTTGCCTTGATAATTGTCTTTAAACATAATATTATTAATGACCGCCGTTGGGTAATTATTGTGTATGAGTCTGGTTTTCAAATAACATAAGTTTCTACAGAAAGAAACGGTTCAAAAAACATAAAATGTTATTTTTTAAATTTTTAATAATATTGATTTTATGATGTAATAAACGTTGTGAATTAGAATTAAGAATTCTATCTGAACTCATTGTTTTTTTTGTAAATGTCAGTCACAATTTCTCATTACTATTAAAGATCAATATTTTTAGTTTAGTGTCAATACAGCTTTCTCATACTTTTCATTTAATTTGAAATTCTGAAACAAGAAAAATACGCAAGGTCTTAGCATCGAAACCTTGGCGATATGAGCTATGATTAATGAATAATAAAATATTTAGGTCACATTAAAAACGTATGTAACATTAGGTTGATATTAGTATACATATGTTTAACCTTATCAAAGATCTTCAGTGCTACTGGTCAACCTAATGTATTATATGAAGAAAGTCGTATATACATTTAATAAGTAAAAAAATAAATAAATGAGAATTTAATAAAGTATTTGCTCAATTTTTGGCCATCTATTAATTACCACAATTTCATCAAGAAAATAGAGCCTTGTTTTTATTTTTAACGACTCTCATCTCTAATACCACTAAATCTAAGAATAATTATATCTCGCGAATAAGAAGAAATATACGGCCAAAACAGTAAAGCTGAAACATGGAATCACAACTGAAAGGGAATTTCCCGTAAAACATTTATTTATCCTTTAGTATTCACTTCTTTAATATTTTTTATTTACTTTCCTTATAATACATTCGAAACTACTTGACTGCTCGGTAAATATATAATTTATATAAAGAATACATATGAATTTTACATGTACATGTATGTTTTAAAAATATATTAGCGTATTAAAAAAGCCTTATGAAGTAAATTTACCTGTAAAATCGTAGGCAACTTTGTTACCAACCATTTTATATGTTATTTCACTAAAGAAATCTGTAATATTGAATCATATATGTTATTATCATATGAAATTTCATTTTACTCTACAAAATGGTTCGAAAATTACAATTTTTGCCCTACAATAATTTTAAAATCGATTACCGCGCGGCGCCTCCACCAAAATCTCATTCTCACGAGCAGAAAGGATTGGGTGTACAACGACCTTTATCTAGTGTAAAATTACGCCCGGATTCGTAAATCGTAAACGTACACTTCTGGAAGAATACCCCCCATTAAATCCGGTATGTAATGGTCGAGAGCGCCGGGCTTGGTCGAAAATAAAACTCGCAGTCCCGCTCTTTAGGCGATAAACGACGGCGAACACAAATTATTCGTTAATCGTTCACTCCGGATTCGATAGTAAATCTGCTAGTAGTGACGTATGTTGTACGTTTGACATTTCGCAGGTGAATAGATTTTTTTTTTATGTGCGCGCTAATTGAGCGACACGGAAAGACTAAAATAGAAATATAGGTGGCTGTACTTTCGGTTTAGTTGTACAGTATATTTTTTTTGCTGATTCTATCCTGTCCGCGTTTAAAATTGATAATTCGGACAATAGTCGCAACTATAATTGAACCTGAATTTTAATGAAGCTTTGCATTGTTACGGTTTTTTGCTTCGCTAGGGATTTTTGTAACACTATTTCCTTCTTTCACCTTCAGAGATGCTCCTACGTCTTGTAATTTCAACGTAAACATTATCGTTTAATTTTTGGTTCCTGAATTGTGTTTTATTTTCCCTGTTAGAGCGCCTTGCCGGTAGTTTTTGGGTTTCCTGAGTGTGTGTCGAAGGCATAGCTAGAATTTGTATCTTTCATTGTTCATTTACTTACAGATAGATTCTTATACTTAAAATGGTCTCAGATTTTCGTTTATATTCCTTCAATTCCAGTGTTAAACCAGATTTTTGTTGACGTTTTCTTTTTGGTAAGGTTAGGACTGTTCGTTTTGGACATGTCGGTATTATCGGTTCCACGCATCGATTTGTTCGATTGATCGTTGTTTCATTTAGATCCGTTTACCTGTGTTTACACCTTTTCGACGCTAGAGGGCACCTCCATGCCTTTATTCTTGTTTTAATTATCTGTCTTCTGATTGGTTGCGTGACGTACTCATATTTCCGTTTCCTGTTCCTTCTTGATTGTTGATTAGACGCGTTCTCGCCAGTAAATCTTCCTATCTTTGGGCATTTTGGATATTTTCACACATCTGTGGATTTTATTGGAAGGTTGCTTGAAATAATCATTGGCCGTATCTTCGCTTGTCTTTGAAGTGGAAATTTCGTGATTATTACGGCGGATGAGCCTGATATTTTGGGATATAATTTGAGGACCACGCGTCTCCAACGCCATTTTTGTTCTCTTTCTTCGTTGAAAAACCTCGTTATTTAACGGTAAGCAAATCGTGTCACTTCTTTTATTTCACTAATTTTGGGGTTTCTGTGTTTTAGAGGTTCTTTTTAATCCCCCTTATTTTTAACTCTGGAATCTTCCCATCGTTTTGTGTGAAATTTTGAACCACCCACGTGCGGCTAAGGACTTCTGCGACTCTTTAAGTCCTTCGGAAGACCCTACCTCCCTTGGGAAATACAGTGGACCATCTGTTTCGGTTGTGACCGAAGTCAGTCCTAGAGGGTACGATCTGTCTGTCCCCATAGGAGAGGATCTCTACGCCCCACTAACAGCTGATCGAGGGCAAAGCTAAGTTGCACGTTCTCTTTTTTTTTTGTAACCTTTCTCGCGTTTAAAATTTTAATAGGAAACCACCCCTGATCATTTAGTTTTTTTTTTTGTATTTTCTTTTACGATACAGTAAATTTCATATGTTATATCTTGGATCGGAGGGTGCTACTAGTTACTAACTCAGTCGAACATTACGAATTCATTTAATTCATTCAATTAATATTTAATTATCTTTTCATTTATTTATTAAATTCAATATAACCGTTTAAATACCAACCGATTGAATATTGGCTTGCCATATACAGGGTGATTTATTCACCACCGTTGTAGTCACCTCAAATATTTAACTTTATTTTAGCTTTTTCTTGTAATCGTAACAACGTTTTGTTGAATTTTAATTAACTCCTAGCGTAACTTTTTAACGTAACGTATAAAAATGCTGAGTATCGCTTATTTTCTTTTTGAATTATATGTCAAATACAACAATATCTTCCTTTTGAATTTTTTGTCAAATTTAACGTTAAAATATTTACGTTTTTGAATTATATGTTAAAAACAACAACATTTTTCTTCCTGAATTATATGTTAAATTTAATAATAATAAAATTTTAACTGTTTTGTCAGTAAATCCATCCTTTTATTTTTTTTTCTTGTATGTGTTTTATTGCAAACCGCTTTACCCCTCGATTTTCATTTATCACCGTGGATTCCTGCTTATCTTGGGGGTAAGTAAATCTAAGCAGGTGGCGCCGAAATTTTTATCCATCTTTGGGTTTGTATTACTAGCAACCCACTCCCTCGCCGACAAGCCGGCTGGCACCTTGCATGAGTGCCAAATATCATCCCACCTATTCAAAGGTTTGTAAAGCGGAAGTGCATCACCTTTTCTTTTTTATTCTGAATTCTTGTCTCACGATTTTTTACGGTACTCTATCGTCGCTTTCGGTACCCGTAAATTAGGTAACAGTATGCGATAACATGTTGCAGAGGAAGGAATGGATCGATGTTAAATAAACTATAAAAATAAAATCCATATTTGACTCTGTGCCAGGTGTTAATATAGGAAAAAAGAAGTCAAACAAAAGTCAAGTAAAATAGTTGTTTGAGCCAAGAATTAAAAATTTCAATAAAATGGGAATTTATTCCGACACATAGAGCTAATTGATTGAATATATCACGTATCTATTTAGTTAATAGTCCTTTGAGTCAAATAGAAGAATGCTCAAAGCTTCCGTTTGATATTTTCAATTTCTTTTTCTCAGTGTGATGGTTTCTACGATAGATAATTGGTGTCATTTTTGCGGCTATGTAGCTATATGACTCCACCAATCGTAATTTAACTTAATCGGCTGATCAAACTTAACTTCTAAAGAAATTTATTAGAAACTGCTACTCTTGCAAAATTATAGATATAAGTTCCAACTGGCGGCTGCAACTCTTTCATTTCATGTTAAATATGTTAAATAATGTTAATAATTTTTTTTTTTATTAGTTTAAGTAGCTAAAATGCAAATACATCGTTTTAAGTCAGTATATTTTTAATTAAATTCTGTTAAATAGATAAATACTTATATGCACTAGCCGCATAGAAATTTTACCGTAACATATTTCAAAATAAATTATGAATATTGAACAGAATATCCTCTGATCTATGCACGATATATTACACAACCATCCAATTGAAAACGTGTCAAATTTGCACCAAAAATAAATCTTTCAAATTAATCCGCTTTGTTACACCATCAACATTCACTGAAGGGGAGATATTCAACGTCCCTGTTTACTTTTCATTTACTGTGGCGCAAAAGAACGCAGACCCGAGAAGACAACGCTTCTCGTAAACTCCACGAAGACAAATTTCAAGCTGATGCTGTCGGTTTCACGGTCTGCACAGGCGTAAATCTCTTTAGCAACCTGCACGTTGTAACAACGACGAGTTCATGTAAACGATTTCCTTTTTAGTTGTCGTAACGCTGTACGGTGGGAACGCAATTTGAACTGAAGCCTAGTTCGAAAATGGGAAAGCCATTTTTTTTCTCCGGACTGACGTTTTATCTTCGCTGCGTGCAGCAGAAAGTGCTACGTTCGAAAGATAAAAAATACAGGACTGCCGGTTGTCAGGAAGGAAAACGTTGCTCGAGATCGGTGCGAACTAACAAAGGAAAGATGAAGGGAAAGTTGTGTTATTTATGTCCCATTGTTCTAGCGCGGAAACTCAGCCATTACTTTACCCTTGTCGTCAAAACGTGATGGTATAATTTTTGGGATAAAAGGCGAGATACGCTGAAATATATTTAACTTAATTGCTAGACGGTTATTCCGGTATAATATAAATTTTATTTCATTGTGGTTAGTTGTTCGGTATTTATTAACCAAGTTTGACTGTAAACCACGGGACATGGAAGCTATATTTATTCTCCGCAAGAAAGTTAGCGTTTAAATGAAATTTCCAAAACAAGAGAATAGTGAATATTGCTTTTACTTAATTATTAATTATTAAGATTATTTAGCGATATTGCAAGCGGTACATTCCTAATGAATGATGAATGATTCCATTTTAACAAAAAATCATAAGCTGTTCCAATTTGTGTTTTAATCAAAATCAATTGATTAAATGTATCGACCCGTTTGACTTCAAGATTACTCTCTGCGCATGAACTTTTATTATTTATAGTAGTCAATGATATTTGGGATTTCAAGTGTTTTTTTTTTTACAAACTGAGCACCTCCAATATTGATGCCCAAGCAAAGCGAAAGAAGGTCATTACTTCAGAAGCGAATTTGATATTGATCAATGATGATTAGAAAAGAATTCTGGATCGATTTAGTATAATTTACGAAACAGAAAACCGCCACTTTGGTTCCGAATAGCTAGACAATCGCTCACCATACGAACGTTCCGAAAACGTATTTGTTATTTGATAATCGAACTCATTTAACTTTAACAGTTATAATATCCTTATTTACGTTGTTTTTACACGGTTTCATAATTGGAACCTTTTAATTAAATAAAATCACTTTTGTTTGCACTTATATGTTTACTTTATCGTACAAAATCGATCATAATTGATATACTAGTCTCATGCAAATTACTGAAGAGAAACTAAGCATTTTATCGGAGTAGAGGAGATACTGGCAACACGTGGTCACCTACTGTCCTACTGAAGAAACACCTGGCAGGTAACTAGCTATTCGTAATTTTTTTTAATGCCAGCGTGTCTTCTAGGCTGTTTCAATTGGAAATTCTCACCCTGCATGCCATCTGGTAGTTGAGAAGGCACACTTATAATTAAAAACTAATGAATATAAATGACACTAGGATGTTTAAAATTTGTTATTAAATAAGTTAATTAAGGTATTATATTTAAAATTTATTTTTTTATTTCGGGCTGTATGCTAATCTGTAGTGTAACAAATAATATTGGCTACCGAAACGTGGGGCTCTTTTGATTAGAAATTTAGTGCATTTGTCTGCAATCGTAAATTCAATTTACGTGGCGCCTAACTCAAAGCCATTCAACAAAATATTGAAAGATAGTTATTTATATCACTAGGCCAGAAACTACAGTTTTGCGAGTATGAGTACGGTTTGTGGGCCAACAAATCTTAATTTTGAATTGCAAATAGAAAAGAAATGTTGACACTAGAGAGTTGACAGTACAGTAAGTTGGCACATGTTACATACCTTAGTATTTTGCCCTTTCCGAGAATAAATCTTTTTCTGTAATTTTCTTTCTAGTTTAATATCTATTTATCAATAATTAGTGCAATGAAGACACCAGTTCATTTTAACATGGTTGAACAGTAGCTTAATGATAATTTATTACACGTTTATTATTCTGGCCATTTTAGAGACTGTTTGATTGGATCATTTAGTTTTTGGATTTCAATTTCCATTGTATCAATTATATATTGCACCTTGCTACTGTGGGGTACAGCTCTAAATGCAACTTTTGAATGATACTTTTTTGGTTCGAGCCAAAATAGAAAGCATGTCAGATATTGTGTTATAACTGGTACACACTTTGAATATATTTTACTTGCACAAGAAGAACTTATGCTACAATTCTACTATTCAATATTTTCGTCACTATACTTCATCAATACCAATAATATATTATTGATCGATACACTAATTTCTTTACTTATAACCTTCATAATAAAATAACAATCAGGTATACCAAATTATGACGAGGGCGTTTATTTTTCTATTACTTCAATTGTTCTGGACGTTGATGTAGATTTGAATAATTCTTTCCAATATTTCCTTGAGAGCATTTTCACTAGCAGTGCATGCTTCTGGTTTATTAGTAAACTAGTAGAGTCAGTAGCAGAAGTACTGGAAAAGGCAATTTGTTGCAACGGTTGTGATTTTGAATATTCTTCTTTGCGAACATTTGTATGCGTTAAAAAACGTGTTTTAAATGGTGACGAGGCAGAATTTGGCGTCTCGGGCGGTGATTTGGTGAATCCGAGAGTATCTCATGCCACCTAGCAGATAGTGACCTAGTCACTGCTCACAATCTTTAAAATAGATAACAGAAATTTTACTAAGGTGTAATAAAACACTCTTTAATCAGGTAATAGAATTTTATTAAAATCTCAAAAACAAAGCATATCTATATCCTAAATCAAAATTATAATATTATATCGCATTTTTATATCAAAGTTAAAATTAGAAATTAATATTCCTGGTGTTGTGCTATAGAAAATACACTTTACAAATATACAGGATTAGTATAATGTCCCGGAACGGTCGTATAGCTTTGTTAGTTGAGAAGATATTTCTTTGAAATTTGGTATGGATTTTTAAATGTAAATTTGTAAGTCTACTTATGATATCCTCATTTTGTTTACGCTTCCTGTTTAACAGCAATTGTTTTCAACTTTTTACACTAGCGGATTCATAATGAAAAACTACAGATAGAAACATCAAAGTATTTTAAATAATTTTATTGTATCATTTACAGAGAAAAAAAAATTCGATGGCATGTAGACAAGTTTGCCTTGTAAACAATCTGTCAGATTGTTGGCGTAGGTTGTTTACATCACTATCTTTTTATTTCGTTTTGTTGACTATTTAGACGTTTGAAAATGGCAGTAAGACACAGACATCAGAATCAGAGCGAATTGATATTTTGATGATGTGTGGATATGACGACCGTCAACGCTCTTTGACAGAAGTTCGCGCATTGTTTAATACGGTCTATCCAGATCGCCAAATAAGTAAAAGTACGGTGCATTTCGCCAAATAAAAGATTTACGTCCAACTGGACGTCCAAGAGCAGCAGTTGATGAAGACACCAGTCTGAATGTTTTACTTACAGTTCAAGAAAATTCTTACGTGTCCACAACGCAATTGGAACAAATCCATAATATTTCACAAAAATCATCTCATAAAATTCTCCGCAAAACTAAAACCTTACTAAATGCACCTTGTTCAAGAGTTGCTGGAAGTTGATCCAGATCGCAGACTTGATTTTTGCGAAATAATGACAGAAGTTATCAGAGAACAGTCTAATTTTGTAAATCAAATCGTCTTTTCTGATGAAGCAACATTTTGTCTCAATGGTACGGTCAACAGGTATAATTGTCGTTAGTAGACGAATGATAAACGAAGTGCATACGCAGCACCCTCAAAAATTGATGTATGGGCTGCTATACTCGGAAACCGTATAATACGCCCATTTTTCATAAGAGATAATTTAAATGGTGGTAGCTATTTACATTTATTGGGAAACGACATTGTGCCAGCAATTACAACTCTTCATCCAAATCCAAGTAGACCGAATCAATCAAATGACAATATTTGGTTGCAACAAGATGGAGCTCCGGCATATTTTGCGCGTAATGTTCGTGGTTATTTAAATAACACATTTCCAGCCCGCTGGATCGGTCGCAGAGGAACGATTGATTGGCCAACACGTTCTCCAGGCCTATCACCTCTTGATTTCTCTTGTGGGGTCATTTGAAATGTCAAGTGTACTATAAAAATCGACCATATACTTTACAATTAGAAGGACGAATAACTGAAGAAATCAATCGTATTGCGCCAGAAATGATGCAGAATTCACTGAGACTTTTCATTCTATATCCGATAGTGTAAAAATATACAGGGTGTCCCATTAAAAAAAAAACAAAAGTTGAAAACAATTGCTATTATACAGGAAGCGTAAACAAAATGGCGATATCTTGAGTAAACTCACAAATTTTAACTGTATATGCATACCAAATTTCCGGGACTTTATACTAACCCTGTATATAGTGATGACTTTGACATTTAACTTCTATTACAACAGCGTTCTTCTGATCATTTATCAATTTGCTAAACAAAATTAAAAGCGAACGCTACTAAACGCAGCTGCTTTTACAAATCTGAACTCACACCTTAGATATACCACAGAGTTCCGTTTTGGGTCCTCTTCTTTTTATTGTTTATGTGAACGATTTATATAGCTACATACGTACAGATCATATTTTTCAATACGCAGACGACACCACGGTCATAGTGAATGGTCCTTCACGGATGAACATTTTGACTTCGGTAGATCATATATTTAATCGAATGTTAGAATAGTGTGAGATGAATAACTTAAAAATGAACGTGGGAAAAACAAAATTAATACATTTTACGTCGAAGAATGAAATAATTGACGACAGCGCGACTATGGAGACTACAGAGAAAATCAATTTTATGGGTGTGATACTTGATAATCAACTAAAGTGGAAAGGTCATGTCGGCGGTATATGCGGGGTACTTAGCCGATATTATTACGGTATATATAAAATAAGAAGTATTGTTGACGTTAATACACTCAAAGCATTGTACTTTGGCCCCGGCTATCATATGGAATAATTTTTTGGGGGTCTTCAACCTTTTTTGAGAAGGCTTTTATTATGCAAAAGAAGATCGTTAGATGCATCTTGTTTAAGTCGGCCAGAACACCATGCAGGCCTCTGTTTAAGCAATTAGGCATATTAACTTTACCATGTCTATATACAGGGTTGGGATAAAGTATGGAAAGAAGCAAATAACTTTAAAACGGAGAGGATGATGTTGATGAAACTTTGCAAATAAGTGTCACGAAATAGAATACAACTAATTTCGATTTTGTTGTTGTGACTGTACTTCCGGTTCAACCGGAAGTTCTCTTTATTTTTTTTTTTTATTTAAATGAACACCTTATATATTTTTGCAAATTATAATGGACATTGTTTTTGCGAATTCGACCATACTGGTTTTAGCACCATTATCTGTAAATAATGAAGAGATAGGACACTCCACATTTACTGAACAATTACTTTTATTTATCGTAAATTATTAACAAAATGGTAGTCATCTTATAAACGAACTCATTTAAAATGTTCAAAATGCTTGCTGTTTACTTCCTGACAATATGCAAGTCTTCTACGAAATCCTGAGTTACCTTTTCCAAAACTTCTTTACGGATTAAATCACATTCGTCGACTATTCTTTGCCTCAACTCCTGCAAAGTAGTTGGTCGCCTAACGTAAACACGAGATTTGAGAAAACCCCACAGATAAAAATCTAATGGACTAAGGTCTGGAGAACGTGCAGGCCACTCTATGAATCCTCTACGTCCAATCCATCGGGGAAAATAGCATCCAAAAAGTTCCTAACTCGCCTATCATAGTAGGGTGGCGCTCCATCCTATTGAAACCAAAAACTTTGAGGTAACTCCCCATTGTGTTGAAGTGCAGGAATAATGTGGTTTCCTTACAATAAGATCCAAATACTTTTCCCCACTTAAGTTTCCTTCTATAAAAAATGGACCTATAAGCCTGTTTTCAACAATTCCTATCCAGACATTCAACTTTTGAGGATTTTGAGTATGGGCTTCATGAATTCAGTGAGGATTCTCATTGGACTAGTACCTGGAATTAAGGCGATTGACTGTTCCATTCAAACAGAAAGTTGCTTCGTCAGAAAATACCATATTAGTTGCAAAATGTTCGTCTGCATTATAAATTTCCATCATTCTTTCGCAAAACTCTAGGCGTCGGTCAAAACCCATCAACTGACAGTTCTTGAAGTAGGTGTATTTTATACGGATGAAACTTTTCTCTCTTCAAAATTTTTCCTACAGAACGGCGACTTATGCCAAGTTTGAGGTGATTCTTCTAATTCAATAGCAATATTTTTTTTCTAACAACTGCGTTAGTTGCGGTCTGTGGTCTGCCTGTTTTTGGTAAATTTTTAACCGTTTCAGTCATACTAAAACGTTTTAGTGTTTTAGTGACAGTTGAACGTGTTATAGGAGTTCTTTCGGGATGCAAATCATTAAAAAGGTGACACACTTCTTCATGAGTTCTAACGCGACCGCCAAACCCAATCATCATTAAAATTTCAATACGCTTTCTTTCATTTAAATGCACCATTTTCATCCATACAATTAGTAATTTGATGGACGTGAATTAAATAAACTTGACAGTTTGTCAACAGTTACCTACTAGATGATAATACCTTTTGTTTGTTTGTTGCTGGGCAAAGCTTCGGGTTGTGACCGACATCTATGGACTTATTGTATCATCTCCACTGACATTTTGCCGAACTAATTATCTCTCCATTATTTACAAATAATGGTGCTAAAACCAGTATGGTCGAATTCGCAAAAACAAGGTCTATTGTAATCTGCAAAAATATACAGGGTGTTCCATTTAGATAAAAAAAAGTAGAGGGAACTTCCCGGTTGAACCGGAAGTACAGTCACAACAACAAAATCAACATCAGATCTATTATATTTCCTTACACTTATCTGCAAAGTTTCGTCAATACCGTCCTCTTCGTTTTAAAGATATTTGCTTGGTTCCATACTTTATCCCAACCCTGTATATACAGACTAATATTATTCTTTTACAAGCACAAACACCTGTACCCTTGCAATGGTTATTTGTCACAGAGCACTGTGAGAACTAGGCATACTGGAGACCCTGCAGTACCGAGCCATTCTCTTTCTCTTTATGAAAGAGAAGCTTTTTATAAGTCAATATCGGCGTACAGTGCTCTCCCCCGCCACATAAAACAGATAAAAGAACTAAAAAAATTAAAAACAGAACTCTGGAAATTTTTAAATGAACATTTGTTTTATAATTTTCAAGACTTCTTGCGTAGTAAACCTAGTAAATGATTTAGTTAAGTATATACGTATATGAATATTATATTGTAACCTTTGACGATATTTGAACTCTCAAATAAATTAGTATTATTATTATTATTATTATTATTATTATTATTATTTGATTTTTCACTCTTTTTTGTAGAGGTAAAGCTGAGTTCCACGGCCTTATGACAAGCGAAACATCAGAATTGGTAGCAGTGTTGCCAGTTATATGTCATCATCAATCATCTCCAGTTGTGTGCAAGCAGTACATGTGTGTGTGTGTGTGTAAAAGAGAGCGAATGTAGATGAAAGTGAGTGCGTGCGAGGGAGCAAATGTGATGAATGTATTGTCAGGTACGTGCGTCTGCCATTCCCAGATTCAATGTCGATCGCATTATACTACAGGTTCCCAGGATAACTGCTTTCTGCATTTCAATGTAGAGTTTCGGAGGTAGCTGGAGCCTAGCAATAGATTCGTGCAGTTGATATGGTATCTCTCCGGTTGCCCCCAGGACTGCAGGGATGATGTTTATTTCGTCGAGGTTCCATAGTTTTTTAATTTCTGCCGCTAAAGGTGTGTATTTGTTTACCTTTTCTTTATGCTTATCACTGATATTGGCTGGGGCAGGAATCGCAACGTCTATAATGTGGCATATATTTTTTATCTTGTCGATTACCAGGATATCTGGTCGGTTGTTAGGAATATGGTGGTCGGTAATAATAGTTCTGTCCCAATAAAGTCGGGCTTCGTCACTCTCACTGACAGCCTCCGGTCGATAGATGTAATACGGGGTCTTCTCAGCCACGCATCCGGTTTTCCATGCTAGCCATGAATGAATAATTTTGGCAACTGCATTGTGGCGCTCTGTATACTGTTTCGCCGCCATAACGGGACAGGAGCTAATCAGATGTTCTATGTTCTCCGGTTTTAATCGGCACATCCTGCATCGATCGTCTTTCACCTGGGCATCTTTAATGATATGTTTCCTGTAGTTGAGGGTTGGGACCACCTGATCTTGAATAGATATTAAGAATCCTTCTGTCTCTGGAAACAGAGTACCCTCACGCAGCCATTGATGGGAAGCATCGCCATCAATGCACTGTTGGTTGACGTTATTAATGTATCTACCATGTAATGGTTTGCTGGTCCATTCTCGAATTAAATCTTCGTCCGTAGATATAGCTTGATGGCGGTAGGTAGGATCATGTAGGTTTAAAGGAGTATATTTTTTATCAGTCTGGACAATACATCGGTGCATCTCCGAGGTTTCAGCCTTCTCATAGAAAAACGTTCTCAACGATGTTACCATCCTATCACGCATTCTGACCATATCGAGTATTCCCCTGCCTCCTTTTCTTCGCGTCAGATGGAAACGAGCCGCGCTGCTATGTGGATGGTGCATTCTGTTACGGGTGAATTCCTTTCGTGTTATCCTATTGAGGTCATGGAGTTCAGTTGCTGTCCAACGTATGATACCGAATGTGTATGTGACAAGCGGGATCGCATAAGTGTTTACAGCTTTAGCCATGTTTCCTGCTGTGAGTTTCGTTTTTAGAAGTTGGCGCAGTCTCTCTCGGTAAGTGTTTGTCACGTTCGCTTTCATTCGCCGGTGTTCCACTTTATGGCTTTGCAGGACTCCAAGGTATTTGTATACTTCATTTTTATCCATCGGTTCTATCACGTTTTCTCCGTCATTTATTACGTGAGGTTCTAGCATTTGGAATTCCCCCTTGCGTATGCTGTTAAGTCTACATTTTTGGACACCAAATTGCATTTGTATGTCTTGACTAAATATTTCCACGTCTTTGAGCAGCTGTTGGAGCTCCTTCTGGGTTTTTGCCACTAATTTAATATCGTCCATATAGACTAAGTGGTTAATTGTCACCAAGGAGTTTTTGAATCGATAACCTGACTTTCTATTGTTCAACGTGGAGGACAAAGGGTTAAGTGCCAAGCAGAACCACAGGGCACTTAAAGAGTCGCCTTGAAATATCCCCTTTTTGATTCTGACTACTCCGACACTATCATTGTTAAGTTGGATATTAGTTCGCCATTCTCCCATCAGTGCTGTTAATGTAGAAACTATTGCGGGCGTAATTTTGTATATTTTAAGTACCTCTTTTAACCAGGAGTGGGGCACACTGTCAAAGGCCTTTTTATAATCTATGTAGGCCCAATAGAGATCTTGCTTGGTTTTTTTTGTCTCCTCTGTGATTACGGAGTCAATCAATATCTGTTCTTTGCAGCCTCGACTTCCTCTGCGACACCCCTTCTGCTCCTCCGTGATGATGTCGTGTTGGAGTATATGATCATAGATTTTGTTAGTTATTACGGATGTGAAGAGTTTATACATGGTTGGTAAGCATGTGATTGGTCTATAGTCCCCAGGGTCCTGGCTAGGTATTACGGTTTTCGGGATTAGATATGTGATCCCCGTAGTGAAGAATGGCGGGGATGTTATGCGGGTCCATCAAAAGGTTGTTGAGCAGCGTTGTTAACTTTTCATGCATACAGGAGAATTTCTTGAGCCAGAAGTTGTGGATCTGGTCGATACCAGGTGCTTTCCAATTCAGCATTTTTTTTTAAGGCATCCTTGACCTCTGCAGTAGTTATTTCTTGGTCAGTCATATATTTGAGCTTGCTGTTCTTACTTTTCTCATTTTTTATCCAGGAGGCGTTTGTTTTATGTTTAGTCTCTAGGCCCCAGATACCGTTCCAGTACTGAAGCACGTCCGTACTCGCAATCTGAGGTTTCGGTTGGTCGTTGTTGGTGTTTTCCAGTCTTCGATAAAAGGCTTTTTGGTTTGCTTGAAATAATTTGTTCTGCATCTTCCTTTGCGTACTTTCTTTATATCTTCTCAATCTGTGCGCTTTGGCTGCCAATTTTTGTTTGAGTAGGTCTAATATTTGAATTTTGTTTTGATTATCGTCGTCTCTATATTTATTAAGGATGAAGTTAACTTTCCTTTCGACTCTCTTGCTCAGCGCATTAGCGCCAACCGCCAATGTGAGTAGCGCTATGTCTTTCCGAGTATTTTCTATTTGTCTCTCTAGCCTTACCTCCCATGGTTTCGTCTTTGGTTTTGGTTTTTTTAAATCTTGTTGTGTGGACAGTGTTAGATTTTGATTGTGCATTTCCAGAGCTGTAACTGCTCCAGTGTATATTAAATCATTTAAATGCAGTATTGTATTACATTCACCCAGTTGATCTGCAATAAGCGTATCTATTTTTTGTATGATTATGTTTGTCCCTTTTCGTGTTTGGAGCTTCGGGAGTCTGGGTCTCTTTGTTGGGTCAATTCCATGGTATAGCAGATGATTTTTCTCAAACGTGTCCCTGGCGGCCTTCTCCATGACATCTAATGGGTCTAATGTATCTTGTGAAGTTTGTGGCATTTCGTTTATATGTGTATGTGTAGGTTGTGTATCTTGCATGGTCTGAATGTCGTGTGTATGTTGGGGTTTCGTGTACATGTTCTTGTTGTGTGTGTTGTGCGCCTTGGATTTGCATGGAGACTTCCTGACGGATTCTTTGCATGTCTTCAGGAGGTATTCGATCTTTCGCAAAGATCGATCTTCTTTGATCCAGTATATTTTGGATCGTTTTGTTCTTAAGCGACGGATGTAGTGTCGTTATTCGTTCATATAACCGGGTGCTATATGGTAGGTTGTTCGTTTCCATTTCCGTAATTTCGAGATAACAGCGATATAGATCCATATTCATTTGAAGCGACCATTTCATTCGCTGTCTCCCGCGTCGGTTATTATCATCCGCATTAGTGGGCTGGCACAAAGTAGCAGCATCAGCTTCTGCGGTGTGAGCCATCATGTGTGTTGGTTGAATCTCATGCTCCATTTCAGGCGTAGCGGTGTACACATCCTGCTGCCCGATGCCGCTATTCCCATCGTCAGCTGCAGGGGGTCGAGCCTCACGACGGTTCCGACTGGGTGCGACCCTTCTCCCCAGACCGCCACTCTTATTTCCATTCATTGTACTATCCATGAATCTTTATCGCATTTTTCAGCTCCTGCCAGCTTTCATTACAGCCGCCTTCACAGAAGAAACAGACGCTGACCAGGAAACCGCCCACTCTGAGTCCGTCGTGCCTGGATTTACTACATGAGCTCATCCGCCCGCTGCCGTTGGCCCCATGTAGAGGATATGCTTATTTAGTGGCGGCAATACTCGCCACGTCACATTTCCCATCATCAAGTATTGCAACATTTACTCAGGCGTAGCTTTCCCAAGGCTACCCCCGTTGCACTCTTTGGGAAATGCCGCTGTTGGTCGGGGACTGCTTATTCAGTATATTCGCAGCTAACCTCCATATCTGGAGGCCGTTCCACTATCCGCCGCCGGTGGACCCCGCTGGTGGCCTACAGCTCAGCCCCAGCTTATTATTATTATTATTATTATTATTATTATATATTATATTGATACTCTCAAGCTAATTTGGGCAATTAAGAGGCGTTTTTCGCCAGTTATTAACTTTGTAAATTTGAATATTTATCTTATAATCTTTAGCTACCCTAGATCCTTGAAATAACAATTAGTTACACTTGGATTTGAAATGGCACAACTCAACACAATTAAACTAGTTGCATAATAGTCACACAGATTGCAACAAGTATTTCCGGAATTCTTTTTTTTTGTTCATACAAATTAATTAAAATGTCACAAAACATGTTTTCCCCCATATATACTCGTATATCATATGCGCGTTACATAATTAAACATTTTTTAGTGAATCATCTCTCTAACAAAGCGCGCTACACTCACATTATGGCGCGGCGTTAATTAAAAAATAAAAGCTTGGAAAATTCGAGCTCGTAGTAAAATCAATAAGACCTGTCCACGGTAACGGGAACTCCGTGGGCGAGAAATGTGTTTATTAATTTTTTTCAGGGCCGTGAACTTATCACGAAATTAGTCCCGGATTGATTAGCAGGGTGAAAGCGAAAGACTCCTCTGTTTTTTTTTTTTTTTTAATAAAGGTAGTCGTTCAGGTGCTGTTGAGAGAAAGGTTAACAAAAGGACAAGCATTTCACTAATGATAACTTATAAACGGAATGCTTTCCACATTTTAAGAAGTAAAAGTGGTGTATGTTATGTAATTAATTGCCATTAAGTTCGTTTCAAAATAATGAAATAATGCTAGAAGCGTTTTCAACACTGCGGCATTTTATTAATCAGAAAATTGATAAGAATCTCGACCTATTTACTTTCTCCCTTTCTGATGGTATCCTCCTATAATACAATTCTAAATAAATGTATTGTTTATAATATATAGACAATCACTTACCTTTTATTTTACTGCAGCACGTATGTAATACATAACCTAACTAGAATACCGTATTGGCGGCTGATGTACCTACATATGCAGGTCTTGTCCACTGAAGCACTGAACACTAAACCGTTACAACTATTCTGGCCAATCAGAACGCATCGTAACTGATCATGTGTTATTACAGCGCGCGAAATACAATATGCACTCCAAAGAATTGACTATTGTTACACTGATAGAGTATATACTTTACTCTGCCAGTGTTGAATTGCACTAACAAGGGAACACCGGCGGGTGTCCCCCTCCGATTTCGATGAAACTTAACAGATCGAAAGAGTACCTTAAAATAAGAGACACGTATTTTTTTTTATCAGCGTATCCGCACGATTTTGGGTACAGCCCTCTCCAAGTTTGGACGATTTTCAATTTTTGCAAATATTTCCTAAATTATAACAGATATTAAATTTTCTTCTTAACATAATTTGCAGCATATGCGTGCAGCATGGCCCTAAGGGTGGCGTCATCCGTATTCGCAAAAAGTTAATAACGCGGGACGGGGTACCCCGTACTCCCCATTTTTTTTACATTTTTTCTTTTTCTTATTCATCAAAAGAAGGCCGATTTTACATAGAATACGATGATGGATAACAAGTTTAGAAAATTAATAATTATAAAAATAGAAAAATAATAATAAAGCTTCAAAATTAATAAACTTGTCTCTTGATATAAATCAAATGAACTATAACAGAAATAAGTTTTTATCCTTAACATAATTTCCAGCATAATACATGGTCTCAAGGTAGATATCTTCATAAAAAGCTAATAACGGGGGACGGGGTACCCCACACCCCCGCATTTTTTTAATAATAAGTTTAGTCATTATTCATCAAAAAAAGATCGCTTTTACATAGAAAACAATGGTAATAAATTTGGAGGATTAATAATAAAAATAATTGTAATAATAATAATATAGTACATTAACAACAATTATTTGTTATCGTTACTCCGCTGCTCTCCTTACTTAAATATTTCTTAATTTAGAATTGTATCTACTCGACAAGCTATGGTCAAACCTTTCTATGCCTACTAACTTATACTATATACTATACGAAACTTTTATCGGTGGTAGCAATATAAATCGTTTTATCAATTGCAGTTTGTGACTGCGTTTTATATATTTCCTTAATAAAATGTTATTCATTCTTAGAATACCATAATCCTTTAGTGCGTATATATGAACAAATTTGCTACACAGGACGAAGGATTAAATAATACATACATATATATTTTTTAATTTATTTCAAGTTTTTCGTGCAATATAGGTGTACAATGTAAGTATTCAATGGAGCATAAATATAACTAATGTGTTTGTAACGATTATAACATTTCGGAAACAATAGAACAGAATTAGAAAAACATTATAATGCTTATAAATGTTTAAATACATGACATACTGTAATACCATTATTGGTATATATGTATTGCAATAGCAAACAAGATTAATATACATACAGTAATTAAGCTATGTAAGTATTGTGATAGTGATAGTCTGTGTAAAAGTGTTTAAAACACAGATTTTGTTTGCACCATGAACACCGCACAATAGCTGGTTTATTGCAAATACTACACAAGGGTGTAGACTGCGCATCTTTGTTAAAACAAAACTCTACAGGATTTTTTAAAGGGGCCAGGACTTTTCTCAACGTAGTCACTCTTATACCACGAGTACTTGAATACGTCGAAAAATTTTGGGGAACAAAACTGATTATGGGTTAGGGATTGCAACTTAATAATATTATTTCTCTGATGTAAATCTATGTCGTAGTTCATAAGAATCACTATATCCGAAAAAGTTCTAACAAAATTTTTCCACAGTCTAAAACCATATACATCTAGAGGTTGTACCATCGCTGTCGTTTTTTTTTTGGTATATTTAAAACGTTCAAAGTTTTGTCTTTTGGCACTAATTGCTGAAGTTCGGCAACACAATGCCCACTCCAAGAATCAATCAAAAGGACACTCTTTGGCCCGGTATTCGAGAGAAAAAAAACATCCGTTAGCCAGGTTTTGAAATGATTTGAAGTGAGCTTACCAGATCCCTTATCGCGTTAAATTTATAATGCAAATTACCAATTATATCTGCAGTGACTGAATAATTAATTAAACTCACGTATGCGTAGATAAGTGCATATCAAATTCATCACAATAGACATGTACATATATTTATTTTGAGTTATTGTTACTATTATTAATTTTCTAAATTTATTATACATCACTGTTTTCTATGTAAAAGCGATCTTTTTTTGATGAATAATGAATAAACTTATTATTAAAAAAATGCGGGGGTATGGGGTACCCCGTCTCCCGTTATTATCTTTTTATGAAGATATCTACCTTGAGACCATGTATTATGCTGGAAATTATGTTAAGGATAAAAACTTATTTCTGTTATAGTTCATTTGATTTATATCAATAGACAAGTTTATTAATTTTGAAGCTTTATTATTATTTTTCTATTTTTACAATTATTAATTTTCTAAACTTGTTATACATCATCGTATTCTATGTAAAATCGGCCTTCTTTTGATGAATAAGAAAAAGAAAAAATGTAAAATAAATGGGGGGTACGAGGTACCCCGTCCCCCGTTATTAACTTTTTGCGAATACGGATGACGCCACCCTTAGGGCCATGCAATATGCTGCAAATTATGTTAAGAAGAAAATTTAATATCTGTTATAATTTAGGAAATATTTACAAAAATTGAAAAATCGTCCAAACTTTGGAGGGAGTTGTACCCCAAAATCGTGCGGATACGCCGATAAAAAAAAATACGTGTCTCTTATTTTAAGGTACTCTTTCGATCTGTTAAGTTTCATCGAAATCGGAGGGGGACACCCGCCGGTGTTCCCTTGTAAGTAGCCTGTTAGTGCTAAAAAAAAATTAGTGTAATTATGTACACTACTTTTTTTAGTGTTAAATCAAAGTGTATAAATACACTTTAATTTTAACTTTATTTGATCAACCCTAACACTAAGAACATTAACACTGGCGCTATTTCTTACTGTGTATGCAATAGTTACATACAAGTAACATAGTTAGAAAAATTATTACTACAGTTGGCATATTTTTCCTTTAAGTCAGGTTTGGAGGGGGAGTTTGTACGAACGAATTGTGACCACGATGGCAACCGAAATATACCAGACGCAAGACCCACTCCTGAAGGTAGTGCGACGCCGGGAGCATGAGGGACAGGGTGCCTTCCTTTTCACAACTGCGGAGAGAACTTGTCGCCATTTAAGCCTAGCCATTAACTTCTCCCCAACATTACCAAACCCAGAGAATTTAGCAACTTGGCCATCAAAAGACCTAAGCATTAAGTCGCGCAATGCGAGCTATGAACATCTAATGTCTGAACAAACCGACAAACCCTTGCATGGCCAGTATTTTAAACACATGCGGACCCACTGTCTATCCCAGCGACTGTCGTTCGCCTTCCTGACATCGTCGACCCTCCATTCGAAAACGGAAAGGTATATAACTGCTGTGCAGGATGGCGTCTTCCATATTCTATCACACCAGAAGCGGATCCTGTATCTTGACATCAGGGGGTCAGAAGAGACGTCGATGCATCTTCTTCCAGTATGTCCAAAATATCCGCCTAACCCATATATTAACCGCCATGATATGGCTCCGAAAGTGCTGTACTATCAGCTGCGCTACTTGTTTGCTGTTGACGAGAAACTCTTGCCCCCGTACCATAACCAGAATGTTCCCACTGTGATTTCCAACAGCCGAGTGAAAAATCTTCTGGAACTTCTCTTTTTCGACTACGACACGACTATCCGCAAATAAACCGGATATGGTGCTCTTGGATTTTGAAAGGAAAGAGTTATACGTAATTGAGCGCAAATTAGCTGAAAAAGAACAAGAAAAGATAGATAAGTACCGAGACCTACTCTACCAGCTCATACTTAGTTATGACGGCTACAAAATTAAATTTATACCGGTAATTATTGGAGTCATGGGAGGGTTCTACAATCCACACACAAGCACCTCCAACACATTGGCGTATTGGAACCTAAACATCTATACCCCATTATCTGCAACATGCAGAAACAAGTACTACTTGGATCTCTGCGCGTTCTTCCGAACCCACGAGGCTATCCAGACGGCCTAGGCTAGATAGAAGCCTAGAAGAAGAATCTCCTACTGGAGAAATGGGTCTTCCACCCCGCCCCGCGCGGCGGTTCATTCACGAGCTGATCCGTCGGCCGCAATCACGTCTGAAGGATAACATGAGATAGAACAATATTTAATAAACGTGCAAAGAGAATAGAAGAGGGCCAAGTATGGAACCCTGGGGCACTCCAGACGCATGGCCAGGGGTGACGATGCCCGATCAGACAATTTCACAAACTGCACACGATGAGATAAATAATTTCTAACAAGTAAACACGATTTATCAGATAAACCCACGTAATGCATAAGGGCCACTATATGACTGAATGATTCACTGTTTCAAATATTATGAATAACATACTTAGCTTATTCAGCGATGTTGTTACGTAGCGCATGGTGGATAAGATTGAGAAAAAATCGGTGTGGTGACTTTAAGGTTTACATTGAACAAATGAAGAACCATATTTAAGCAACAAGTCGCAAATTTAGGAGATCATTATCAAGAAAGACAAATAATCTGAGTATTTGTCCCTCAGGTCGCTCTTGATAATAAATCCAACAATTCATTATACATATGTTTTGAGTAGTCAATATTTACAATTATTTTAATGTGTTTGTGACTGTTTTATTGTGATTAAGTTTTATTTATATCTCGACTTTCCACAATTTCCATTGACGTTTAATTGAACCTAATGACGATCATTAGACCGAAACACGTTGTATACAGTATATAAACTATACACGTTTCGAATTTAAATTTATTTCTGCTAATTACTCTATTAAATTTTATGAGGAATTTTTTTTTCCTTTAAAAATTTATTACAGTAATTTGCAAGAATACATTAATTAATTAATGATTTCATAGTCTAAGAAACTTGCAAATCTTGCATAATTCACCGAACTGTCGGCCTTTCAACATCTGTAATTGATATAAGTGGATTTATATACGGACCTACACTCCTCGCTATTTAAAATATTCAAATTTATACACCAATCCGAACTTTATACCAACATATCAAATTGCCGCTATAAGAGTCTTGAATCATTCAGTGTCGCACAACATATAAACGATACCGCACGTAGTATCAACATAAAAAGTCGTCAAATAATGAAAAATGTAGCTTCAACGAGAGAATCAAATACATACGAAACCACATACAGTACGTTCGACCGTCCTAGAGTCAGTCGATGTTATTCGATCGTATGCGAATGCATATATGAATAACATATTGTAATAATGCAATGTATAATTGAATCGGTGAGTTGGAAAAGAGAACATATTCTATCCGTATGCCATAAGATATGTTTCCTTTTCCAACTCACCGATCCAATTGCTTTTTTTATGGAAATAAAGACAATTCTAGAAATAAATAGATATTATCACATAGAGAAATAAAATTGTGTAAATACATGTTTTAAAAATAAAATCACTTCCAATAATAATATATACTGCTTTGAGAGAAAAAAATCAGGCATATTGTTTAAAATATATAATAAAATTCTATGCAAAACCAGGATAAAAGCAAACTTAAGATCTCTAAACTGAAATGTGCAATACCCTAACCAATAGGTTCCCAACCTTTTATGGACTACCGCCCCCTTTACAAGAAAAAAAAATACCAGCGCCCCCCTTTACATAATATTAATTATACCAATTTTATATGTCTGTCTATTATCTATTAATAATCACAAATTAAAAATTAATTTTCTCTCTGTAATCGTGCTACTCGTGGTCGTGGCTGAAAGTCGTGATTATTAATTATTTAAAAATACAAAATCATGTTATAATAAAAACATTTAATTCAGACAAAGGCCATACAGAGTGTTATTAATAAAATTATAACTTAACCAACAAATGCAAGACAATACACAAAGCTAGAGCACCCCGCACTGGGGCACTGCACAAAGGCAAAAACAAGTCGATTAATCAAAATTAGTAAAAAAATAATAATAAAAAAACAAAATTCAATAAGAAACACAAATATCAATGAGATGGTTGAGGTTGGTGGAGTTTTAACAATTTGTTAATATCGGGTATCAATTTAGTTAACATCAGCCGCAAATCACCACCCCCAGTGATTTGCAGTATATTCCTTTTCTTAGACAATAAATTAGCTACTGCACTAAACCCACGCTCAGCCAAATACACTGTTGAAAATATTACGGTGTTGGCGTTAATTTTGCGCTAGTCAAATATTTTAGTGTTGCTTTTTCCAAACTTTGCCAGACGAGTTGACTACGCGTATTTAATAGAACAGAAATGACTAGAATTTCGTGTGAATTCTTTGTCAGATATGAGGATTGACAATTTTCTAGACATTCAGAAGCGTCAACCAATCAGAATTTTCCCCCGGATAGAAATATAGAAACCCCACCTATTCTAATACAGTATTGCATTATACGCACCACCTGCATTGCGCGTGTATCTGTTTTCGAGTTTGTTTCTGCGTATTAACATATCCAAACAAACCACCAAATGTGACTGACCTGCAAAGTGTAACCTTGTGTTATTAAACGTTAATTCCAGTGGGCAGAAAAAATTTCAACATCTTAAAGATGTATTGGGAACAACTATTTACGTAATTAGTTCAGATTTAAATCAAATAGCATAAACATTCACTTAATTTTATAATGGTTCTCAAAAAATCATTTTAAAATTGGTACGTTTAGTTGAAACCAAAACTTGTGAATGAATGGTTTTGCATATTTATAATTGAGAAAACGTCTTAAAGAGAGAATATTATAGCACTAAGAAATAGGAGTTGCATATTAAAAAGACGTTGTGTTTAGAAAATTGTGTTAAAACAGCCAATAGATCGCATTCATTTAGTTAAACAGCTAGTAAATTTGTCTAGTCTAGATCAAATAAAATGTGACTAGAAGTATTTTATAATTCCACGTGTCAGTTGGACAAAATAACCCCTTAGCAATAGACAATACTTGACTATCTTTGCTCGTCAAATTTAAACTTCTATAGTTCTCGACAAAATAACACGAAAAGAGTGTGGACCTCTCCTGACTATTAAATTAGTCAAAAAAGTGTTAAAATTTTCAACAGTGTATGATGAAGGAAACGAAATTAAAAATCTCTGTACTATTTCCCACAATCCAGGGTGTAGAGCTGATATTGATTTTTGGAGCCAGAACTCTTGGTATCCATTTCTGAATTTTACTTTTAATTCTTCATTAGTTGTGAGTTCTACGAGTTCTTCTTCTAAATTTGATGATTTTGCTGTATCTGCATTTGCGAAAGAGTCTAAAACCCAGCTTGGTATATTCATAGGAATCGCTCTGTAAAATCAGCATGAAGAGCGTCCAAGTGTTCGCAGTAAGTAAGTAAATCTTCCTGTTTTACCGATAATGCTGATAATGTCGGAAAGTGGCTGTATTCACCTCTTCCTACATTTCGTTTGAATAGAAGAAGCAGCTATAACGCTTTTTTGTTTTTATTAAATTCAACTCATCACCTTGCAATTGTAAATTAACGTCATTAAATATTTTAAAAAGGTCTGTCAAATGATAGTACTGCTTCGTTATTTGGTAAAGTTGATTCATCGAGATGAATGGAAATTTGGAAGTCTTTAAATAATCACATAATGATAGTTCAACGTCTTTAGTCATTTTATCGATTCTTTCTTTGCACTGTATTATCCTGAATATTATTTGTTGATATGCTAATCGCAAGTGGTTGACTTAATGTATATTATTCATAATCCTAATAATTTTAGTTATTGTCATAGAGTAAACTTTTAATAAAAATAATGAACTTAATTAATTAATGCAATAATCACATTTCATTCATTCAATTCACTGTTAAGTAAGTGCTTGCAGCTTCATTTTGAATTGCAGTAAAAGTAATACCTTTCATTGAGGTATGCTACCTGTTCGTTCTTGCAATAAATTGCAAACCATTGAACTAACGAAGTAAGGTATCGTTTAATACTTTATTGCGTTTCACATCGTGAATAATTTTATAAAAATTGTACGTAAAAATAACAATATGTATTCTTTCACATTCATATTAATAACAAAATTATTTATTTAACATATGAAAATATAGTTACCAAAACAAATATTATCCATCCATAATGAAAACCAATTTATTTTACTAATAAATCTTGCTAATACTTAATCAAAGATTATAAATAATATTTTATCATAACAATGACATAT
This sequence comes from Protaetia brevitarsis, assembly GCA_004143645.1. Classification (NCBI taxonomy): domain Eukaryota; kingdom Metazoa; phylum Arthropoda; class Insecta; order Coleoptera; family Scarabaeidae; genus Protaetia; species Protaetia brevitarsis. The sequence goes on along the minus strand of RXPK01000897.1, from coordinate 30,099 downwards.
TTCGTTATGCGATTAAAATTCAGTCAATTAATGTAGATTATTGATACCACGTCCAATATTTTTCTCAGTATTTGTAAAGCGCTAACAGTTTGATTCAATAAATTACAACTTATGCAGTTTATTTGCTTTCGACATATTCGGCAATATTACTTGAGTACACATTATGCTTCCTATAGCCCTCGCTCTTGAGAAACCTCTACATTTCTGCTTACCTATAATTATACCCATTAGAATTTCTTGTGTAACGTAATTTAAACTTCCACTATAGCTCCCCGTATGCACAGAAATTGCGACACACTTCCTCTTCACCCGTAACGGAGGTATATATATATATACCTATTATGTGCATACACGTACAGGTGAACCTCGATAGGATTTCATCATCAATGTTCGATGAGTTTCAGCGCCGGAAATTATGGCTAAATAACACGCGCGTGTTATTGTTTGAAAATTACACCCCGTAGTTTAATGTAACTCCTGTCGATCGATATATTCAACGTCACAAATGGATACGGCCGTGGAACAATGACCGTCTAGTATTCAGTAGCCGACTGTGTATAGATCTGTGCTCTATGGACGGTTTCTACGTCGAAGATAAATAAATAATGAGAAGTGTCTAAATGTGTAGATTGTTGTGGATGCACGCACGAATATATTTGGAAAGGGGGAAAGGAATTCTCGACGTGACGAAGGAGCATTCCTTGTTGTTGTAAATTATAGAGATGTGTATTCAAGAAGCAGGTGTAAAAGTATTTGTGAGCTTTTATAAGTGTGAAAACATATATATAACATCAGATATAAATCTAGGGTAAATCAATCAATCAATACAAAAATTTAATATCTTACTAGGAACATCATTTAAGAAAGAACAAAACGTTTTCGAAAAAAAATCAAAGTTTATTTTGTTCATTGTTACTAAGCAATTTACTTCAGTTTATTTCACAAAATGGAAATTTTATTTCGATTTTGTCAAACCGGTGAGTTTGTTTTATTACCACTTTATTTTCGATATTTACTAAATATCATCCCGTAATCTGTCTAATTCTTTAGCAGCATACTAAAAACCTCCCACTTATTATATGTAATATCTGTTTCGGGTCGCGGCCAATGTAACTCCTTACCTAATGCCCTAGCTTCTGTACGCAACAGCCACTCATCAGCGAGTGATCATTCAAACAATCATCATTGTCATTTAAAATAACTTGACCTTTATCATTAATTAATTTCCTTAAAACTCGTCCACGCCTATCTTCTATCGGACTGCCCCATAACTAATTATCTATTAGCGATTAACTATTAGCGTTTGTTGCAATTAAAAAATTATGCCCCCTTAATCGACTCTATTTTATTTATTACATTATTAAGAATGCCAATACTATTACTAAACTCCCCTGAATGTCTTTGTTGTGGAGGAATATAGGAAGATATCCCAATAAATTTTAATCCTCCAGAATTTTGAATTTCAACGGTAATAATATTCGCATTACGTTTATCCCTTAATAATAGGTACTCCCCTTAATTCGTTATCGGTAGTAACAATAGTCGCTCTAACTGGAGTATCATCATCCCCTATATAAAAGCTTTTATAACAGCCCGGCAATCCGCAAAATAAACGGATGTTAATATTATCTCTAACAATTTGTTCTTCTAAATTATATGTCGCTCTTCTTCTTTTTTCTAAATTATTTTATATATGTACATTTAATATTTTCAATACCCCTAATGTGATTAATACAACTAGTTAACTGTTAATCATTGTAATTTATGCATTTCTTTTCCACGCCTATTTTATTTTGAATTTACAGAGAGGACGTTCTGACGTTGATTTTGATAATAGTTGAGAATAACTAACAATAGAAATAATTAAAATATTATTTCTGGAGCAATTCCATCGCGTGTTTAATTAAATTTATTATTATTTTATGTCTTCCTTGCTATTTTGTTATTTAATAATAACAGTAATCATTTCTTCATTACTATTGAAATTCCATCCAACTTACGCTTGCCGTAGCAGATAACAGCACATGATAAAAAGTCGCCATTTTGATTTTTTGGAATCCACTTCTCCCCCTAACACACATTCTTTATGACTGATGTGAATTAAATAAGAAAAGCTTGGCATTTAGTGCCAAAATACTGAAATAGCGCCAGCGATCAAACAGAAAGTGTTCTTGTCATATTCTTCGCTGACAGAATAATTTGTGACAATTCCGTATATTATGCAGGCAACAAAAGGCAACCTCGCGCAGGACAATGATTCTTCACCGTCAAATGTTATTAAGATTGCTATACATGGTTGGTTTAAATTTGGCGCCAAGTCTGATATATGTACGACAAAAATTGCTACAGGTTTAGAACATCTTTAATGCCGCACTTTACTCGTTTGTAACTGAACTGCAAACTTGGGACAAACAATGCAATTGCTCATCTATGAAATATCAGATATATGACTATATGGTCCAATATCACCAAGATTCCGAGGTTTTGGATAGTAGATCCGGATCTAAGGTATCAGATAGTGGAGCCGGATCCGAAAACCAGATAGGGGATTCGAGGCTGAGAATTGGAGGGTGTATCCGTGTCCGAGAACCGGATAGCAGATTCAGGAAGTGAATCCGGATCCTAGGAATCGGATATCCGGATAAGTTCGGATCCGGATATCCGCATTTCAATTTTATCAGATTAAACACTCTCTACCCTAATAACACTTAAATAGCTGAATTGAAACCATGTTCTGTAGTTGTTTTCAAACCCGACAGATGTCGTCAAGCAAGCACGAAATGCCAAAGTTTCCATTCAACTGTTTTCGCATGACACGTGACCCATTCTACTTTCATTCTTGGTTTATCTTAGAGATTTTTTTTTACCAAGTTTGTTACATATCATTCTTACATTTGTCCGTTGTTATAATTTTATTTAATAGTTGTTATCATATTTTTATTGTTTAAGGTATGAGCTATATGTATTTCTGTGTTTTTTTGGAAGTAGGTGATTATTTAGGTTTCATATATTTTTGGAATTGCTGGTACTAAAGGTACTACTAGAATACTTGTAAAGTACTATTAGAATTTCTTTTATTTTATAGTGCTACATACAAAGCAAAGTTTAAGTCCTGCATTGTAACTATAAAAACTAATAATTACTACGGTGTAAGAACTAAATAAAAATGTAATTTATAAAGAAACAACAGTTCTGGAATATATGGCGTGTCTTTTAATTAATTAGTTAATTAGTGAATACACATATTAATAAATAAAAACTGGGTACTAAAAAAATGTCGGGAAAGAAAAAACTGATTGGAATATGTGTATGCACAGTGGAAAGATTTGAACAAACATTTCTTTCCTGACCAACAGAGAAATCTGGGGTTATTTAGAAAATGATTAAAATATGTGGACATAAAATAGTATCCCAAGAAGACATGACACCAAAGGAGATATATCTTAATTGCAGAGTTTGCTGCAAAGTAATTTACTGGCAATGATATAAATGTATTACCTGCATCAGGTATATTTTAAAATTTAATTTTAGTAAATATTCATTTTTTGAAATCATTAACAAAAAATGAATAAACATATTTGCATCCACTGATATTTTTTATTTGTTTGTGTTACCATTCATAACTAACTTCAACTTTTATAAACAGAAAATATCTAAATTCGAACAAAATGACATGTATATTATAGAGGTTAAAACTATGATCGTCTACTTTATGTTTTATTTAATTGTGTTATATATTTACTCTTTAAATTAGCTGCAATATATATTAGGACTCTTCCAACTCACTTAGATCACCGTATATTTAATGTTTTGAATTGGAATAAATTACATTATCCATTTGAATGCCTTTTTACGCCCTCAAAAATTAGTTTCTTCAGATCCAGCAGATGGCGCAAAATGGTTTCACTTTTCAGCATGGAAGTGACTTATCTCTTTGATAGTTACTAGTTGAATTAGTATATTCCTACGCGTCATGATTACTACTATAAAATACAACACACAACAGATAACATTACCTGCAACTATCAATAAGCTGTTAAAAATGACAGGCATTTATTAGCGAAAAAACATTATACTTGAACTGAATCGAATTCGAAGTCCATCCATTAATCTCGTCTCCCCACAGCGTTATAACAATAATCGACTGAGACACCACTATTCGCTTTAGTATTGTCTCTGTCGTATCTACCGAAACAAGTTTATGAAAAATGTATAAGACACAGGAAGTCTCGTGGAAAACACAGACAGGTTAGGGTGGAGACGTTTTATTACTCTCATTCTTTCATTTATTACTTTATGATAACTTTATTTCGAGCGAGGTTTTCGAGGATTAGATAAGGTTGAATTGAAGTTTCTACAAAGGGTTTGCACGCTGGAATTGCTTGAGGAATTTAATATCGGCAAATAACAAAAATATTTACCTGCGTTCGTACATAGTTGCAAAATGTTTATTCTGGGTATGAGAATATACGTGGGGAATAATTTCAGCTAATGCAAATAATAAAAGTGTTAGTGCAGATTAATGCCCGCGTCGAAGCTATAAACCCAAATGCAATTCAACATCAATCAGGGGCGGATCCAGAGAGCCAAATTGGGGGGGGACAAACTTAGTCAATTTTCGTCCTTGAGACGAGCATATCATATATGTTTCTATCATGTCTTTCTTAGTTTGCGGAATTTGGGAGGGGAAACTTCCCTAATTTCCCCCCCCGTGGAACCGCCCCTGCATCAATGCATACATAATTGCGCACAGTGTATCATTCGAACTATACTGATGATAAACCTTCCTGTTGGATCATACAATGTGGATTGGAATAATGCAAGCAACGAGCACAACTGAATACATATACTGAGTCGATCTTTTCGAACAGCACGTATATCATAAATAATCCATCAATTCTTTCGTATTTACCCTCTAATAGTATTAAATAATTTAAACAATATCGAGTACCTCACAATATGTACATATATTAATGTTCATCAGTTTACATTGCATCGACAGCCCGACCAGAATGCACGTACTACGTACTGCTCCTCTGTTAAGTGAATATTTAATTTGTATCATCTTGTAATAAGATAGTGGGAAAGCTTTGGGTTTCCAGAGGGACCGTAACTTGTTACAAATTCAAGTTCGCTTTCCCGTGTCCACAGAGGAAACTCAATTTGCACTATCAGAGGTCAAAATCCACACGTATTGTTCGGCTTTGTCGCCCGCATAACTTTTGAAAGAAATTATTCCAGCTGGATGTTAGGTACTGTTAGTGTAACTGGTTGAAAGCAGGCAGAAATACCGGGACGTTTCTAATAAATACGGGTTGATTCAGTTTCGAGCCACAACATGGGAGGTTCGTTTATTGCTGGAGACAGAGGATAGATTTAATTTGTTTTTTGACAAAGTTGCTAAATTTTGTTCTTTATTATCAAATCAAACAGAAAATTGACCTGTCGCAATTGCCATATAAGTTTTTTTTTTTTTTCGAAAAACTCAGTCCCGTATAAGGCGAAAACATGTTACCTGAACAAAAAATGTGTTTAATCAATGTGTTGATTCAGCACACTTTTTGGGTTGTATATACACAACCAACGGCTTAGTTTATCTCGAAACGAAATATTATGTTAAGTAATAAGATAATAATATAAACACAGATATATAAATGCTTATTACAAAATATTTAAATAAATAGTATCTAAAGACAAAAGTGCCTTATCCTACATCGCTACAATTTCTGTCACGTAGGCGGTAAGATTTGCGTAAAACGGAAAGAGAGCCTATAGGATCTAAAACAATTGTAGAAAATATAAAGTTAGATTTATATGCATAAAAGGAAATATTGAGTTACTGTTATACTGAAGCTACCAATACCATTGATTGACACTGTATGAAAATGACTTCAATCCCGCAAAATAGTAATTAAACTATAGAAATTGCAATATTTTTACCACGGAGTTTCGAATAAGCTAACAATACCGATAAAATATAGTATATTTCAAACCAAGGGAGAAAAGTGCTCTATTGCAGGCCGCGGGCAAATATTACTATGTAATTATCCAAAACCTGCAATAGCACTTTCCTCACGTGGTTTTGAATACTATTTTTTCCCCAGCCAATCAAATTTTAACTAAATGTCTAAAAATAATAAACACATACCTGTGAGTGACATAATAGATGTATGTAATGTATGTATGTAAATAGAAGGGTGGTGTTACACTGCGACCTAAAAGATCTATTGTGTCCCCTATTCTTGCTGCTTTACAGCTGGCCTTCCAATCCTATTACTTTCAGAAAGTGGTAGGTGTCAGAGGCCCCAGTCTAGTAAGTCTCCCTCTTCGATTTCATATGCTCCCAGGGCAATGCCCTCGAGGTGCACAGTGCTACGCAGTTTGAGAGAGGTGGATGGGTTTCATCCTGTTCCCCACAAAAATCTGCATAAGAATCTTTTTCCAATCCAAGCTACTCAGGTGTCCTTTCAGTCTACAATGGCCTGAAATATTCCTGTTAATATGCAACATTGTTCTTACTCAGGTTACTGCATTCTGTAAACCTCTTCGGTTATAAGTTCCAGAAAGAATTTACTTTGCCTCATTCCCTGAAGATTTCTCAGTAACTGGATTTTCTCTGCTCCATTTCTATTTTTAGTTTCTTCAGTATTGTACTGCTACTTAACCCGCAAAAAGGTTCAGGCCCTACAAAAGGCATTCCAGCCCCTTTTTTGCGAGGTTATCCTTATTTCGTTTCCTTCCACTCCTGTGTGACCCGAACCCACAGTGGGTTACTTTATTTCTTTTGCCTAGCTCATTTAATTTCCCTAGGCATTCCCAGACCATCTTGGAACTGATTTCATATGAGCTCAGCGCCTTGATGGCTGCTTGACTATCATGATGATAATCTCCTGCTTTCGATAATCTATCCATATTGAACTGAACACATCTTTCAATAGTGTGTATTTCCGCCTGAAATATACTTGGATATTTTCCCAAGCTTTCGAAATATGTGGTTCTCGGCCCATTTATTCCTATTCCAGTTCCTTCTGCCGTTTTGGAGCCATCAGTATACCATTTGGACATGATAGATAGTAGTCTTAATCTGTCAAATATTTTTTAAGAACTGTGTTTAGTGATAGTTTAATTGAAATTTAATACCTAATAATTTAGTAATTATTTCAAAATGTGCTCAAACTGGGTCGAATGTACTAATGTCATCAATCAATAAGGTCACATATTATAATATATACAGTTTTATCATATCAATGTCACTTACTTTTCCTTCCTAGGAGGAAAAGTATAACTTTCCTCCCTCAAATGAGGAAAGTTGACACTTTCCTCCCTGCTGGGAAAAAAAATAATTTACCTCTGTTATGTCACTGTTGTAAAACAAAAATCCAGAAAAATATGTACCGTAAAATGAAGTGAAGTCTTACATTTCGACAGGAACTTGACTGAATTCTACGCCATGTCTCACAAGAGCCACCAAATGGAGTCGAAGTTGACGTAGAAATGCGTTGTTATAGGTGCCTGCTACTAGAATGTGACATGATGTATGGATCGATTGAAGATGAATATAAATTTGTTGTTGTTATTATGTCGATTTTTCTGAAATTTTAAAAACCCCACTAAACCTCTATGGCGTAAGTAAACTGTATTACAGAACCTCACAAAAATGTTTGACTACTGTTACCATATGTGTTGATGACGTGTGCGTTTTTACAAACATGTTGAGATTAGTTTTTTTGAATTTTTACATCGTCTATTCTATGGGTGAAGTCGTGTAACATGTCTCGAAATTATAAACCTACTGAAATCAGGACTTAATCTCTCTAAAGTTCTTCTGGTTTGTGCAAAGTGGGGGCATCCACTTCAAAAAATGAAGAATCAGATTGTTGTTCAAGACTATCTAGCTACAGTGGCTGAGTTCACTCCTGTACACGTCTAGGCATCGACAAAATGAGATGGTCGCTACCTGCTTGTAACACCTCGTGTTTCAAGCAACTTGAAATTCGTGGATTAACTGTGCCAGAGAGAATGGTGCAAAGTGGATAGTCTCCTCCCCATGATCTCCCACACATGTTCAATGTGGTTTAAATCCGGAGAACGAGATGGTCACGGCAAAACAGGTAGTAAAGTGGTTTGTAGGACATCATCAACATAGCGCATAGTTATCATACAGCCTCGAATAAAGAGAAGTGGTGATCGCCTACCATAGGCAATAGACCCCCAAACCACTACTCCAACACTTCTGTGTACATGCCACCCAACAGCAAACCCAATATCACGTCGTTCTCCACGCCGACGTAGCGGTACGCCTCGGTTAACCAGTTGATCTTCTTCGTGCTCCTCTACATTCTTCTTCTGTCCACACACGACATGCGGCGAATTTTACGATAAGACAAGCCAACATCTCAATAGGCAAAATTCTACCCCTGTCAAAGTCACTAACACGATGATGATTTGGAGGTCTTCAATCTCTAAGCATTTTGTTGCGCTTAACACTCGTAGACAGATGCACAGTAACTTAACATTTCTGTACTAGTCAGCGCGCATAAACAAGTTTCTTCATAAAACACTAAGATAAAATGTTCACATCCTTACTATAGCTTGCTTTAAATATATATTCTAATGCCAAAAATCCAGTTGAACAAATTATTCTTTCTGGGTGTAACACTTTCAACATCGTTTAGCATACTTTGATGAGTTGGAATTAACTATGAAAAACATATCCCCAGAAAATACTATCAGTTATCATGAAACTAATTTTTGTGATGATGCGGGAAATCCCAAGCAAGATATTGTAAACAAAGAGCGAAACATGCTAGAAGGGTCTAATACAAGTGTAATGATGGTAGTAGCTGTTTTTCCTCCATTCACTGTGTATAGAGCCAAACATTTATATGATACTTGTTAGATTGAGGAAGGTGCGGTGTTTGAACAATCGAGTTTATCATAGCCTTATGCACAAAAATGTCCTGGACCTGTAGCGCTTATGTATCTAGTCATTGCTTAGACATAGCTTTTTTAGCCCATTGAAAGTTACTTGGCGAAATATCCTTGGAGAGTGGAGAACGAAAAATAGAGGCATATTACCAAAAAGTGACTTTCCAAGATCATTAAAGAACGTATTAGGAAAAGTGGGCGCGGCAAAGCAGTCTCAGAATGCAGTTTCGTGATTTAAAGTACCTGGAATTTTTCCATTGAATCGGCAAGCTGTTTTTCAGAATTTGCCCCAAGAACCACAGACAAACAACACAGATGATATAGAAGATTCAGTTTCAATCATTGATCATCAAGACAGCCTCTACGAAAAAGAAAAGGATTACTGATGTGAAACCTAGGAGAAGTGCATCCATGGATCAGGTGATTGGAAACTTTTGGAAGATGAGCAGCAGGACATGAAGAAAGGAGGATGAATCGCTGATACACGCAGATAACCCAGATTCAGATTTAGAAGCAAGCGCATTCAAAATGGTGACAACCACTCAACCTCATCAACAGAACTACGCCGAACCAAAAGAAACTTTGTTATGGCACATTTTAAAACACTTAAAGATAAAAAGGACCGTTTCTTCTTAGGCGAAATTTTTGATACTGTAGGCTGTGTTAATGAAGAAGATGAAGGATCCAAAATCCGTGTGAAGTTTCTTCCTAAACGAAAAGGGAAAAGGCACTCATTTTGTGTTTCCAAGTTGTTAAGACAGTAAAATGTTGCAACAATAGAATTGAATGATATTTAAAGATTTTTATATCTCCTTATGTGGCTTAAACAAAATAATAAAGCAAATGTCACTTGTCACAAAAAAAAATTAAATATCAGCTGTCTGTACAACTGCATCTTTTTTAAAAACTAATTTTGATGCACAGACTTTTTCAGTACAAAAGCCTAGAGTCTTAAACAGCGGAAAATGATTACGTATACGACTTCATCCCCATAATGTGGGTGAAGCCGCACACTCTTTAAATATTTTAAATGCTAATTTGAAAATTTCAGAAAAAAATATTTTAATGCCGTGGTTTTATAGCTGAAATACCAAGGTAATTTTTTTCTGCTTTTAAGCGGACGTTTTATGATTTCTTTTAAAACCTCTGAAACTGCAAGTCTTTACCCTACTTTACGGTAGCGTATTTCTAATAGCTATTAATTTAAGGATTTTAATTTGATACATTCAAATTATTATATTTACTTTTTAATGACAATATAACTCCGTGTGATAATAAACATAGCTATTAAATAGGAGCATAAACCAGGCCGGGGTTAGAGATAATTGTGGGGGTTATAAAAACGGGTATTATACAGGTAACGTAATAGTAGCTAGCGCTCATAACGGTTGTTAACACATAATACCGGCTTTATTCAGGTTTCGTGATTATTTATTACCACAGTATACCTAACAGCATAAAGGCACAAATGAACAAATTATTCCAATTTGCATATATAGCGTTGCCGGAAAGTCTGGAGGTGATGCTTTCAACCTAAATTGACTTGACCCATAATTGTAAAAACTGACGTTCTAAAATTGAAACCTTTTCTGGCAATGCCTTGATTGTAATTATATAATATTCACCAACTTGGGTAAAAGCAGGGGAATTTGTTATTGTTTTAATATGGATATTTATAATTCAGATTATTTCTTTATGCTACTGCATTCGTGTGTTATAATTAATCACTTTAATTATAAAATTGGCATTAGTATTTTTACAGTCTTTATTTTAACAGAAAGTATTGTAGTGAAGCTAAGTTTGTTCTGATAGATGCTTAATTTATATTTTCCTAATTTCTATTGCAAGGATACTCTATGACGTCTATGTGACGTCATAGAGTAATCCTTAGAACAAACCTTAATTAGATACACTAGTATTTTTTTTAAAAAACCTTGTAGTGTAGTGAATTCCTTAACTTAAAAGTATATTTCTCACTGAGTGCTTCTGTTATAATTTTCCAATACATACTAATATATTTTGTTTTTAGAGTTTTACATACAATAAAGATTATTTTTGCTTTTATGTATTTATGTATTTTCTTAAGGATAGAAAGGGACAAACCCAAAATCCGCTATCCACGGAAACAATCAACAAACATGCTTAACAATAATAAATTCCAGGTTGACAGATGAATCAAACAATTCCATAATTATTACACATTAATTAAACTAAATTTTAAGAGGTTATCAAATGAAGGCGAAGATATATTGAAAATATCAACAAGTAGGTAAACGATATTAAATGAAGACATACATCTAATAATAGATTTTTGTGTGCGTTATTTATCGAGGTGGTGTAAATGATAAAACAGAACGGGTGGTGTCTGGTGAAACATTCAAATCGATGCGTGAAAATGTAATATCTTCATAGTAAATACAGTTAAAGACTTTGAACAGAAATAACATATCTCTACAATTACATATGAAAGAAAATTATGGACATATGAGTCATAATAAAGAGTTTTAAATGTTGATAATTCAAAAAAAATTTGTTAAATAGATAATAAATCCCCATTTTTTTACATGCTTTGTTAACTGAATCGCGTGCAGGTTTCACTAATTCATTTCAAAATGAAAAAAACGTTAGAATTTTTATGTAATTTATGCCAATTTTTCTAATGCTTTTGAAACTATTTGTAGTCAGAACGCTCTGTTAAATAAAATCTAACTTCTCCATTAAATTATATTTATTCATTTTAAATGATTGTTTCGTCACAAACTCGTAAGAAAACTCTTACGAGTTTGTGACAAAATGTAGTGTACCATAAGGATCTTGCTTGAAACCTCTTTCTTCCATTACATATACAAGCAATTTGAATTTTAACTAAAATTTTATCTGGTACGGACGTGCAATTGTTTCAAACGACCATCTGCAGAATCTTCAATATGTTCTTTACTATTCTTTTCTATAATATTGTCCTATAAATGCATCCTACTGGGCAATAAAACTTATTATTGTTATTATAAATTATTTGTTAATAATCAGTAAAGGACGGACAAACTCGTTCGGAGAAGCGGGAAGCGGAAAACTCAGCGGCGTTGCCTACACGCAGTCTATGCCTAGGAACTTGCATATGTATCCACATACAAACTATGTACCTACATAGTTTTGCAAAGTCAATAGAGAATATTATGTAAGGTTCTGTATTCACATGTAAGAGAACTTCATACTTACAAAGGAAAGTCTAGAAAGTATTATGTGGTTACAAATTTTAAAAACTTATTAAATTACAATAAAAAGCAACAATAATTAACATAATTTAGTGAAAAGAGCTTCCCCTGTTTTTGGCCTATTAGTTGCAGGAATATTTTGGATAGAAGTCTTGAGGTAGGGGCGTTGATTGAATTTATTAAGTTTTAATACATTTTTTTTGATAATCGTTCAAATTTTACATGCCGCTAGATAAAACAACCTTATTATCATTTTCAAATGTATTACTGTGGAAAATTACAATGTTTTGATATTAATAATATGTAAATTATTTCTAATCAATGATAAAAAGACTTACTAAGTTTTTGTTTTATTATTAGAAATAGTTAGTGACTCTATTTTGCTGCTTGTTTTATCTTTTTTTAAATTAAAATACAAGAAATAAAGAAAATGTCACTATTACCTATTTAAATAAGTAATACAATTATATATTTTATCTTGTTACAGCGCTTAAAACATATTCAAAATATAAATTATTTTAGCAATTCTTACTTTTCAATGAAAGCCTGAATGGAGATATTTGAGTACTGCACAGATATAAATAAACAGCTACATCTAAGACGCCGCCAATGCGTAGAATATTGCGAAAACACAGCTGCGTTGTGGTTCGTGTCGAACAAACAAGTTATGTATACACGCGTCATCACTGTGGATTGAAATATTCCACGTGATTTACGGGCGCATGTAGTTTTTATACATGGTGTGTTTTTCTTACTCGGTCAAAACAACTAGAGGATTTATACGAGCAATCGGGTGCCTTTCTATCAACACCCGTATGTGCGTGTATTCGTTCGGAACGCAAACCTCCTTGCTTTAATAATCAGTTAATGATATTTTCAAATTTATTAATTCAATTTCATTAAACTTTGCGATTATAAACACATTCATATGAGTGTCCTTATTAAAGTTGACAATTACGAATGTACTGGATTTTGATACTATTTCCCATCTGAAAATGAAAATGCTACCAATTTCTTTTTTCGATCTCAACTTCTCACTTCATCTCTTCTAATTCTTTAGATTTGTTCCGGTCTGCAGCTGAAGCGGGTCCACGAGACATCATAAAACTGTACAACAAAGCCGGCCAATTGCTGAACATAAGTCAGGAACTGGAGGCCAACACGCCGAACGACCGTTATTCGTTACAAGTGGTGGCGGCGAACGGATTCGCTATGCTCCAGGAGAATACGGGTGCGGACCTGAAAGCCCTCGAGGCCCGAATCTCCGAACTGGAACGGCAACTGAAGGCCGACCTACCGCTCCCGCCGGCCGTCAAACAACTTCAGAAGCAAGTGGAGGCGTTCAGGGAGAAACTGGAGACTACGGAAAGTTTGAGTTGGCTCGGTAATTATTGACGTTTTTGATTTATTTGCCATGTTTTTTTTTTCTTCTCCTTCTTTCTCTCCTCCTACTCATATTTCTTTTTTTGTGTGTGTATGTGTATAACATCTACATGCCATAATCTTGAAGTAGAACGATTGACATATTCACGACACTTTAACGATATGTAATATGAGCTACGTTAGCCAAGTTTCCAGACTGGTAATCAATCAAACAGAAGTAAGTACTTAAGAGGGAAACAAATATTCCTCTAGTGTTATGTAAGCTTTTATACAGATTAAAAGATTGTGCTCACTGCAAGCCAATAAAAATTAATAAATAATGATAAAAGAATATGATTTTATCATGGCTTTCAAAACCAAAATAAATTATCGATAAGTAACTCAATAAAGTTTACAGAAATTGATTTTTTATGATCCATCAAATATAAGATGATAAGCGATTGATTAAACTTTACAAAACTGTAAAGAGCCTTTATAAAAAAAATATAAAAGAAATTGCCTTTAGAAATAGGATCATTAGTTCTTCACCTATCAATTTTGTTTACCTTTGGACTACATATAATAAATTTGCAGAAAGTCTTATTACTTATACACCATAAGTTATAAAAAAGAGTACAAAAGCACCCCAGAGTTTCTACTTTTGATAAACTACTCATGAGTAGAGTGGTCAATTTTTGTCCGCACGTCAGGTTAGTACTAAGTTTCATATACCGGGTGTCCAGCCTAAGATGCAACGGTCCATAGCCGATTTATTATTGTTTTTTTGGAAAAAATGTTTCAAATAAATGTTGCCTCGAATCATATTCTACACATTTTAAAATGAGTTTCACTAATGGCGGACTTCCGGTTGTACCGGAAGTAGATACTAACTTTATTATTTTAAATGGAACACTCTGTATATTGTTGTACTTTTGAATTCCTTGTTAAATTTAAATAACAATTCGTTAGGCATACATTGGGGATCAGTTGTACCGTTTCCGAATTACATGACGTTTTTTGTTTGCAATGTCTGCGGTGTTTGGAAATATCTTCGGAAATACGAAAGTTAGAAAGGTTCGGTTTTCAGTTTCCGCTTAATCATGAAACAGTAAACATCTTTTATTTTAAAATTGTTGCGTTTAATTTACAGAATTATTAAATAGGGCTCTGTAATTTTGGAACTCTAAAATCATGGATAACTTGATTTTTTTAAATTGAATGGTATAGCAATTTTTACATAAATGGTCCGGTGGTCCTATTGTGTTCTGTTGGCCACTTTCTAAGCATTCTATTACTGTAGCCAGTCCCAAGCCTGGTGAAATGCGAGGGGAAGGTGGCCGGCGCTTCGCAATAGGTATCTATCGTGAAAAACTGAAAAATCGTGAATATCTCCAAAACCTATGGAGATAGACACAATAACACTCGTATAAAATCGAAAGAAAATTAAATTTTGCATCCATTTATGTAAAAATTGCTATACCATTCAATTTAAAAAAAAATCAAGTTATCCATGATTTTAGAGTTCGAAAATTACAGAGCCCTATTTAATAATTCTGTAATTTAAATGCAACAATTTTAAAATAAATGACGTGTGCTGTTTCATGATTAAGCGAAAACTGAAAACCGCATCTTTCTAACTTTCGTATTTCCGGAGATATTTCCAAACACCGAAGACACTGCAAATGTCATTTTTTTCGAAAAACGTCATGTAATTCGGAAACGGTACAACTTAGCCCCAATGTATGCCTAACGTATTGTTATTTAAATTTAACAAGGAATCCAAAAGTACAATAATATACAGGATGTTTCATTTATAATAATAAAGTTAGTATCTACTTCCGGTACAACCGGAAGTCCGCCATTACTGGAACTAATTTTAAAATGTGTAGAATATGATTCGAGGCAACATTTATTTGAAACATTTTTCCAAAAAAAACAATAATAAATCGGCTATGGACCGTTGCATCTTAGGCTGGACACCCGGTATATGACATTAATGTATAACACAAGTATACATTACAGTGTTGGGAAAGATCATGTCTTTTTCTTGGTAAACTGCTCACATTAAGAATTGATGTATGGTCCAATACCTTGCAATTACTCTTTGTATGGATCAATTCATGATAAAATAACAATCGTTTATAGCAAACGGTGAATTGTTGTGCAATAAGACTGCTATTCATTGATGTCATGGTTTTTCGAGCAGAGGCATACGCAATATTGAATTAAGCAACTGAAATCGATCAGAGGCCTTATGAAAATAAGCGGATCTATATTGCTACAGACAGCCAGGCGATGTTGAGGGCACCAGAGAACCTCAAGATACAATAAAGTTACTTTGCTGTGGGTGCCCGGACATTCAGCAATTGAAACGGAAACGAAAAGCCGATGAGTTAGCAAGAAAGGGAACATTTACTTAATATACAGGCCCGGAACGTGTTCTATGAGTGTCTAAAAGCACAATACGAGAGCAGGTAATAATTTAGGTCAAAGAAAAACAAAAAGAAGCGAAAAAGAAATCAAACATGTCTAGGTCCTTATAAAATTCTTTAATCGAACTTATACAGGGTGTTTTTAAACATCGTTTAAAATTTTAGGGGCATGTAGTACTATAGAAAAAAGGTTAAAAGTCATAATAAAGATATGTCCACAAATTAACTGTTTACGAGATAACAGCGATTTTATCGCAATTGCAGAATAAGTTTGCTTTAGCGGTTTTTATTAAGAAGTTCTTGCATTTTAACATAAAATAGATTATAACTAAAGATGTTCAAAATGACGTCCTTCCATTTCGACACAGGATCTACATCTGTTTTCAAAGGAAGAGCGCACTCTTTCAAAAAACAAGGGTTTTTCTCGTATTATTTGGCAACAGTGTTCTATTCGTTGGCGCAACTATGGAAGATCGTTTACCGGTGTTGCGTACACTAAACTTTTCAAATAACCTCAGATACTAAAGTCCAACGGGTTTAGATCGGGAGACCTTGGAGGCCAAACAATGGGACCTGCTCGCCTTATCCATCTCCCAGGAAATTCATTGTTAAGATGTTCCATAACAGCACGCGTAAAGTGTGGTGGAAATCCATCTTGCATAAACCAGAGGTTTATTTAGGTTAGATTAATAGGTAAATCTTCCAAAAGTTCAGGTAAAGTATTTTCCAAGAACTCGAGGTATGCAGGACCTGTTAAGCGTTGTGGCAAAACAATCGGTTCTAACAACCGTTCCCCTATCATGCTTAACCAGATGTTTAGGGATAAACGTTGCTGATGTCTGGCTTCAACCGTAGCATGAGGATTCTCGTCATACCAAACGTGATTGTTGTGGAAATTAAATATTCCATTTTTAGTAAAACCAGCTTCATCAGTGAAAAGGATGCTATCAGCGAAATCTGGCCGGTCAGCAGCTGTTCGCGAAAACCACTCACAGAAAGCCCTTCTCGCTTGATAATCCGGAGCAGTAAGAGCTTGTGCCCGTTGGATATGGTAGGGGTATAGGAGTTGCTTATGACGAGTTCTCCAAACAAGATTGCTGCTTACACCCACTTGAGTCGAAATTCTTCTAACACTAGTTTCGGTATTTTCATCAATAATATTCAAAATTCGATCTTCTATCTGTGGAGTACATGCTATTCTCTGCCGTCCAATATCAGAAGACCGCCTCTCAAACGAACCAGTTTCTCTTAGTCGTTGAAACACCGTCTGAAACATCACATGCGAAGGCAGTTGGCGATCAGGAAACGTTTCAGCATAGAAGCGACGTGCTTGTAAAGAATTCCCATTAGCACGACGTACATGAACACCATGTTCGCTCATTTCAGCATTAGAATACGCAACCATTGTAATTGCTACAAATTGCACAAAACGTCAAATTAAACTGTCATAAAACAATAGCTGATAAGCACCTATTCACTGGGATACGTTATATCCATGTAAACTTTAACCATTCTTAACTGCTTTTAAATTCTGGACTGAGGATGCTCGGATAGAGCGAAACCGGTCGTGTGTTATTAAAGAGGAACTAGTGTGAGGAACTAGTCCTTAATAGTTTCAATAATCTTTGTAACGTAATAAATATGAAGTTCTGTTCTACAATTGGTTTAGAATGAATAAAGTGTTGTTTTTTTGAATTTAGACAAGATATTGACTTTTCTGTGTTTTTACTATAGACTTGTGTTACGTTTTTTTTTTTAATAAATAATTTTACTTTTTTTTTACTTATTTCATCGATCAATGTAAGAAATTCGAAAAAGAAACACTATCATTCTGAAAAAAAAACTGCATGCTTTCTCTGTATACAATTGAGTTGGAAAGAAATGAGAATCCCACGGTATTGCGGGTTGCCTAATAATATAAATTTCCTCACTTTATCTCATGCGAAGTATAAATCTCACTTGGAGGAGTATATACATCTCCCTCTACTAAGGTGAATAATGGGTTGTCTAGTTCGTACTATAAATTTATTTCAGCTGCACGTGCCGTTTGTGTTCGCAACATCAACATTGCAATACGATGTAAAAAAAAATTGCATTTAAAATTCTGCTATTCGGAAAACATCCCAGATAAAATTAAATTTTAATCAACGCTCTTACGAACTTACATAAATAATCATCATCTAGCATTTTAAATAACAAACCTTCCGCGTGTAAATTGCATTCCTTCCATGCCTCGACCGAAACGTACAACATCATTCGTAGTTTAAGCTTAAAGTCGCAAAAACACGGAAAATAACACGGTTGAACTCCCGACAGCCACAGAAAGGCAAGTGACTATCGGCGAACCGAAATCGTTCTGCATTATTCATTATTATACAAATTTTACGGTACCATTACTGCACAAGGTCATCTATATTCATGCCGACGGCGCCGAGGTTTGAATTATGAAAGTCCCACACCCGATCTTTTCTCTCCTGTCTTTTTTTTGCTCAGCCCTCGTGTGCGTTACCCGGCGCCATGGCACCCTTTTCCGAACGCGTGAAAAATAATATCGGTAACGTTTGCGATGGGTAAATATTTAATCTAGCTTGGAGTGGCGGGAGACGAAGAAAAAATAGAATTTCGCCGCGTTTAATGACCTTTCCGCGCTCACCTGCTGAATATATACAGGGTGACATAGAAAAAAAACTACAATGCATAGCAACATGTGATAGAGGACCAAGAAATAACAAAAAAAGTCCCTATACACTAATATCCGATTGCTCTTTGTTTTCAAGTTACAAGCTGTTGAAGTTAAAATGCTTTTATTAAACAAAACAACATTCAAAAATATAAGATACATATCAGTTCTGCATAAGGTATTCAAATTCCTGAATACACATTTCCAATCTTCGTGTTAATGACTGACGGCATCTGTGAAATATCTCAACATTATTACGAAATCTGTTAGCAGACCCCACAATTCTATTCCATAATTGTTCTTCACTATTTAGTTCTGCGGCATACACTTCACTTTTCATAAATCCCCAAAATAAAAAATCGAGGGGATTAAGGTCGGGACTACGAGCTGGCCATGGTATAGGCCTCTCACGACCAATCCACCTATTTCCAAATTTTCTTTGCAGAAATTCCCTTCATGCATGTAGTACATTCTTCTTATAATATTCAATGGAACATCTTCTAATAAAGTATTCAGTTCATTTTCCAAAAAAATTCGATAGAGTTCGCCTGTCAATCATCTGGGCATTCGAAATGGACCAATTAGATAATTGTCTTGTCTACCTGCCGACACCTTAATGAAAAACCCATACTGGTGATTCCGTATTACGTTCTGATGAGGATTATCATCGCTCCAATAATGCATATTGTGAAATCAAAATGCCATCGCGACTAAAACCGCTCAATGACAAAATAATGACAAAAAGTTTTGCCCTTTATTTTGCAACCACTTGCAATATTGTAAACGCGGTAGGAAATCCTGTTCCAATAGGTGATGGATTTTTTGGAAATGAAATGGATGAAGTTATTCTTTGATGACTTCCCTAACAGATTCACGATTGAAATTCGTTACAGCTGCACTTATTCTGCTGGTGCTTATTCTAAGATTGTCTTCTACTATTTGCAAAATAGCTTCTTCATTTGCAACAGTGCGATGAGTTCTGTTAACCACAGAATCAAATATTTTGTAGTGCCTGAACACTTTTGCGGGTTAAGAAGCAGTACAATACTGAAGAAACTGAAAATAGAAATGGAGCAGGGAAAATCCAGTTACTGGAAAAATCTCCAGGGAATGAGGCAAAGTAAAATTCTTCTGGGAATTTATAACCCGAATAGGTGTACATATTGCATCAACTTGAGTAAAAATAATGTTCGCATATTAACAGGAATACTTTCAGGTCATTGTAGACTGAAAGAACACCTGAGTAAGCTCGGATTGGAAAAGAAATCTGAATGTAGATTTTGTGGGGAACCGGATGAAATATCCATCCATCTCCTCTCAAACTGCGTAGCACTCTGCAACTCGAGGGCGTTGCACCTGGGAGCATGTGAATCGAAGAGGGAGACTTACCTAGACTGGGGCTCTGATATCCTACGCTTTTCTGAAAGGAATATGATTGCGAAGCCAGCTGTAACAGCAAGAATACAGGGACAACAGTCTTTTAGGTCGCAGCGTAATATCACCCTTCCATTTATATACATTCATTCATACAACATATCGATGCAAACGGGCCTAAGTCTAATTGTATGTATTTTGAGCAAATTACACCATTTTCTTCGATATATTCCATGGAAACTCCGTTACTAAAAATATATTCTAAAATTTTACTCTACTTATTCCAAATGATCAAAGGTCTTATCTTGTATTTTCTCTCAACAATGCTGAACTTAAAAACAAAGGAACAAAAATTATATGAACGACGCATAGTATCTAAGAAAATCAGCTAGTAAACCAATAAGAAACTTGAATAGTAGAAACCTATTGTTCCTTACACCCTTTCCCTACAGATGTAATTTTTGAAACCCAAAATAAAAAATTAAAAACAAATTGCATTACCGTTTTTAACGGCCCCAAAGGCAAAGATAAAGATATTTATTTTCGTTCCTTCGTGCTAAAACCTCCAGGGAACGTTGGATTCCCTCAAAACCGTCGTTGGCAAAACAACAACATTGTTTGAGGCAACAAGGGCTCGCAAACATGAATGATTCGGTAGGGAAAGATCGACCTCGTACTGAAGCACTTTTTATTTGATCAATTTAAAAAATCTGTAACATCTCCAAACATTTGCGTTTACATCTTAAAAACATTTCTCCCTATTTACTTTTGCATCGTAAAAAACATTTCCAACAGATCTCTAGCACGGCAAATTGATAAACCTTTTTTTTTGTGACCGAAAAACTTTTTCTCTACTTCGTTAGCTTTACGTCGAATTTCTTATCCCACCAAAATCTGAGAGGATCCAACGCCCGATAAACGACATTGTTCGTCGTTAATATCCTTGCTCCCTTGTTTAGAATAACGAACAGCGTCAACATTCCCTTTTTCATTATTGTACTGTCTGTGCGGTAGTTTTGCCTTCGATTTAATTGATGTGACGTGTAAACGAACACTGACGAACTGAAGAAAGTTGGACTATTTTTTTTTTGTTTCTGTATTAGAATGTTCGTGATCATGATGAAAAAGTCGATTAAATAATGAATGATAATCGGTATTAGTAGTGCTACGAAACTGACGTCGTTCTTTCCAGAATTCAACTTCCACAACTTACACAAAAATAAGTATGTTAACAAATCAAAAATCTAAGAAGAGATAAGGAATCAATTTGATATTAATATTAGATTATTCTTTGGTGGATCACTGAAGAAGGAAGGAGATAATAGAATAAATTTTTTTTTTTTAATTATTCGGCGACATTTTTATGCGACTATGTACGCGTTGGTGCAAATTGGTTGTCAAAATAGGGCATCTCGGTAATCAGACCAAGTCTAGATCTTTTCTTTGGAAATATGCTTAACGGGGAGTCGAGCCAATGATTACGAGGTGGTTCGGCAATAATAATGATAAGAAACAGAAAAGTTCCACGCACAGGGCTATGCTCCTGACATCATCATTCTTGCCCGCGGGAAATTTGAGGGCGTAGTATCCGAAAGGATGCAGGTCGTGCTAAGGCTTGTAGAGATGTGGTGAGAGGGGATTAATGTCAACTCTAGCAAAACGACTATGGTTCCGGTCACATGGAGGAGGAAGCTTCCCAAACTCCAGTATCCCACTATATTCGGCACTAAAATACTCGTATCAACCGAGGTTATATATCTGGGTTTTGTCGTGGACGCAAACTGCTGTACAAATCGCACCTAAAACATGTGACGAACAAAGCCATTAGGACTTCTGGGCCTGTAGAGGTATATTCAGTAAAACGTGGGGGCTAGAGCCTGCAATGGTACACTGGCTGTACACGAAAATTATAGTACCCTCTATAACTTACGCCTCGCTACTCTAGTGCCATAAAGCAGATTAGGCTATGCTATAAGTGCACTTAGTAAATCCAAAGGATTGCTGCTTGGGCATCATGGGAGCCACGTCCTGACACACGATGGCTGCTATGAGCATTTCTTGGGCTTTCCTCGCTGCAGTTGGTGTTGATGTCTGAAGAAGGCTTACAGAGCAAAATGTAGTGGGTGCAGGAGCTTCTCCGCAAAGTTGGAGACACAACAGCATCTTCAACTACTCGAACAGACAGTAGCACTGCTCTGTAAAAGCCAACACTCTTCTTTTGCACGGGGGATGATAGGGTTGGGATGATTTATAATAAATAAAGTCTCCGTAAAGGCGAATAAGATCTCACTGCGCTTCTCTGGGTACCCAGAAGGGGAAGCATAGGTACTCGCAAACCAAATCGGGGCCTTTCCCGTGGTTTGTCTATGGCTCGAAAACGTAATGGACGGGCATTGGAATCCTGGAGATACGAAGAGGGAACGGCTTTTAGCTGAGGAGCTCTCCACCATTTTTCAGGCTCAACTTATTGCCATCCAGACTTGTCTGAGGGCATTCAAGCCTGCGCAAGAATGGAAGGGTACAATATCTGCGACACCAGGCTGCCTAAAGTTTGCGAGCTGTCAGCTTGGCGCTGAGGTGGCACTAAAGATAGTTTAGAAGTATTACTTGTAAAAGTAAAATACCTGTACGGTTTTAGGGACACAAAATTACCCCAAAGTTTCTAAAAATGTTTTAGTGTGTATGTTGTTAATTAAACTTCACACAGAGTCAACTTCGAATATTAATAATTTTAAATTGGTGATACTGTCAGCAACTCAACGCGCAGAACCAAAAATGCGCTAGTACTCGCTGCTGTTATACATAATTATATTAATGCATATACCATTTTCTTGATTCCTATAAGTTGACAAATCCGAAACACAAACTTCACTCTTTTCTTGTGTCGAATGTGGTTGTTAGCGGTGAACTATTGTAATAATAATAATAATAATAATAATAATAATAATAATAATAATAATAATAATAATAATAATAATGTAATAATAATAATAATATTTATTGTTGGTAGGTTTTACAGAAAGAAAACAGTATAAATGTAAAATAAAAATTTCTAAATTAAATAACTTAAACAAAATTCTACTTTATATAAAGAGAAATTATATTTGCTTACACGCAAAAAATGAATAATGAAAATAACAGAAACAAAAAGAGAAGCCAAAAATTCTACGTAAACATAAATTAATTCTAAACTAAAATATAAAGAAATTAAATAAATAAATTAAATATATTATATTGTATATAGATCTATCTCAATATTGTATCTAAAGTGGTAGAAAAGATCATATGAGATATGAAATATTTTTCATAAATAAATATAACATTATTAACATGCAAACTGATTTTGTTAAACGAGAATCGACTAAAACGACGTTACTTAACTTTCGGATATTTAGATAAATGTTGGCCTGAATGTCTTGGGTATTTTTATGGACAATTAATAAGACTACTGACATGGCTGATATTCGCGACTACTATGTGAAATTAGAGAAATATGGTATTCGAGGTGGTAGCACTAATATAGGTGGCAGACATTTAATTTTTCTTGGGTTAAAATTATCCTACTAATTACAGTTAAAGCAGAAATACATTAATTTGCTATTCCTCACTGTAAAAAACTGCAATCTTTGCATATTTACCCGTATAGCGGCCTTTTCAAGATCTAATATCGACGTAAGCTTGGGTAAAACGCTCGAACCTCGTCCCCTATAGCTTTAATTAGTAAAGCACCTGCCCGGCAAGGGGGAGGATGTTGGTTCGAATCCTGCGTGAGGAGAAATTTTTCTTGGAAATTATTCCTCAAATTATAGTTAAAAGCAAAATAATTAATTTGTTATATCTTTCCCTGTAAAATCTTTGCAAACATAATTGTTGACATATTTGGTTATAGATTTAGTAAACTGCTGTTAAAGGATGGGGTGCCTCAAGGCTCAAAATTAGGTCCGTACTATAATATATAGTATAATATCTCCTAGACTGTTTAGTGAATAGTATGGTACGTACGTTAGGATTATAGCAGGCGTAATATAAAGACAGTCAATCAAGTTTGCTTAAACAACCGAAACTATGGCTAGATAAAATCTGCTTGGGTTTACATCAGAATGGTTACACTAAATATAGAAAAAAAACAAATGTTTTATTACTTTACACAGGGCAACGGTATCATGAATAGAAGCTGAAATTAGGTCATAAAGCAATTCAATAAATAGTAAACACTAAGTGTTAGCTTGAACAAGCTTGATTGGATACTCATGTTTTCAACATTTGAACAAAGTTGCAAAAGTTGGCGTCTGTGTGTTACGTAATTTATCGTTTCCGAGAAACTGTGAATAGAAAGATACTTTTAATTTTCAATCTACAATTGCTTACGGCTTCATGTTCTAGAGAGCTTTGAGATACAGTAATATAGTATTTTTACAATAAAAAAATGGCTATCGAACATATCGTTAACATTTAAAAAAACCATATCATGAAGATCTATATTTAAAGATTTACAACTCTTACTCTTCTTGTCAAAAATATTCAAACCAAATTTTTTTTTTTTCACGATTACTTTACAAGGGCAAAAATTAATCTTAATACAAAAGGTCACCGGTAAGGCGTATTAAACTTTTTAATGCACTGCCGGAAAATCTAAAATCAATTAATATATAATACACACATCTTCAATTACAAAGTTAAAACAGGAGGTTGTTAGTATCAAAGTCGGCTCCCCTCGTAGTAACTTTTGAATAATGGCAGAAAACAAAATGACAGATTTAAAATACCTTACAACCCGCGGTTTTATAATATATAGTTATTTAGGTCCCCTTTTTCATGTTCAATTAATATTTTACTTAAGTTAATATAAAAGGCTCTAAATAGTTTAAATTTTTGAGATCATTTGAATGTTGCCTTTTGCAAATTTTTCTTCATTTTAGGGCCTTTTAATTCTTAACGAAGCACACTTAACCATATGAAAACATTTTGATATTTATCTTTAGTTTCTTTTGGATTTCTATGTTTGTTAGTTGTAACTTTCCTTTGTAATATTAAAACTTATTCTTTACTTTAACTAACAGCTTCTTGCGGGTTTCGCCGTGTGTCAAAACTTTCGCTCGACGTTTCGCTGTTCATACTGACAGCTCTTCAGGAAACATGAGGCGAAACACACAAGAAGCTGTTAGTTATAGTTACACCGGCCGTGAAAGCCTACGCAATGTTATTTTTTACTTTGTGCAACAATTGTGTATTGCCATCAATCTAATTATGTTCATCATAACCAGTCTTATACTTTATATGCACGTCTACAAGGAAAAAAACTATTTTTGTATTTATTCATTAAGTTACGTTATAATATCTATTATTTTTTTTTTCTTTTCCTTCGACCATAGTATAAAACAGTTTTCTTGGTGCTTACTATAGCAATTTAGCATTGCCCGCTCACTGTATTTCTATTTAACGTGCCTAATGCTATTCAATCAATTTCACAATTACTTGCTTTGTCGGTGGATCCCGACTTGGTTAACTGCCAGTTGAACGTATTTCTTGTTAAGTATTTTGAACGAACATTCGTAAAAATTTCGGTTAATTGCCATTTAAGTTAGAATTATAGAAAAGGGTTATTTTATTGTAATTATTAGGAATTCAATTCGTGATATATTATGTATGCTTTAATTTCTACATTGTTGATAACAATGAGTGGTTAGAATAGCAAATTGGAAAAGTATTTGAAACAGAAGAACGTGGATTCTGGATATAGACAACACTCCCTGCAAAATTTATCCATCTTAACTGCACTTTTATATAGCTTTCAAAAATACTTTTCTTATAAAAGTTCAAATTGCCTCTTACTTACAGGTTTCTATGAAAAAATACCAGAACGCTCTCGACTGAAAGAGTGTCGAAGGCTCCAATATACGGCGGCAAAGCGATTCCATCAGAAAGAGTGAAGCAAATTTTATGAACATTTGTAATTTTCAATTTTCCGTTATAATCGAATGGCCTTTTCAATCGATACCTTTTAGCGAAGCTAAGTTTCGGAGAACTTAAACGTGGTTGCGCATGCCGAGTTCGATAGTCGACAGTGGGAGGACGAGAATTGCCCTGCTACTGCTCCAGCAGATGTATCTGGATTAGACTTCTGTTCGAAATGCCATCGATATTAACGTGTGAGGAATTTCCTGTACGAAGCGTATAAGAATTACACGAGTACACGTTTCATAATTTTAGGCATTGTTTCTGCGTCGCACAATGGTGAATAATACTCGCATATTTTGCTTTCACTGGTAACGGTATCTTTTTGCAGATGTAATGCCATAACTGGGCTGGTAGATTTGCCCAAACAATAGGAGATTTAGAAGTGGCTTAATTCTGCTGACCTCTTGCATTTGTCACGATCTGGATCATCCCGGTCTACAATAACATTTATCCAGATAAGACGCCAAGACGGATATTAGCCATAAGATTTATAACGAATATCGCCGTTGGAGATCACCACTGTAGCGTCGCTTTTAGAATCTGGGAGAACGAAGACTGAATATATTCAAGTCCTTCACCGACCGAGGACCTTAAGACTGTACGAGAAAGGCGGCATGATCAGATCGATTCTGGCCCACGGACATGGCGAGGCCAACATGAAAATTCTGTCGCAATTTCGAGAAATATTCCGACTTCGATTATTCAATAAGACTCACGTGACTAGTAGGTTGATTTTATCGTGGCTGTTGAGTGTTGTCTTTTTTTTTATCAAAATATTATCTTCTGCCAGTTGTGTATGGTGTTAATAAAAGTTTTCGACATTTCGAATGAAGCCAGGCGATGGAGGTAGCTGACTTGGCTAGATCGTCTTCTGCAAGAGTTCTTAAGCAGAGTGACGCTGAAAAATGGAAGGTCTTCCCGTAAACGTTCATGGATAGGGAGAAAATAACGAGAACCCTCTTCTCAGTGTTCTTTCATCGGGTTCGTTCTCTTGCCCCTATTGAGGCACTTGGGGATTACTCACCAACTGCAGGTAAATATATATTATTATGTCTCGTTTTTATTTGAGATAAATAATATCGTTTAGATATTACAAATATATAAGGGTTAGTATAAAGTTTCAGAACAGTATTTTTTTGAATTTTGGTATGCATATAAGTTAAATTTGAGAGTTTACTTTATGATTCCATTTTGGTTTACGCTTCGTGTTTTGTAGCAATTGTTTTCACTTTTGTTTTTTTTAATGGGACACCCTGTATATTTGTACCTATCGAGGTAGACTGAAAATAGTAAATACATCAACATAATTTAATTTCCAGCAAAACAAAGTAATTTCAAAAACAAAGAAAATACTGATAGCTACAATTAGTTTTTCTTTGAAACAGTTTCAATTTTTAAAATAATACTAACAGAAAGTAACAATAAACTCAAGTCTCACAAATTCTTTAATCTTCAAAACACCAAATGTACATTTCGTTAGCTAAGCTAACATCTTCAGGGTATCATACAAGTTGTATTGTCAAAAATAATGCGTAATATAGTAAGTATATCCTAGGTTAAAAATCATTAATCATCAGGACTACTATATTCTAAATTCCAAATATTTGTAATTAAGGGGTGTTAAATCAGTATTGAGCAACTATTAATATGTTTTTCTTCATATAAATAGCTTCCCACATATTAAGTTCTCACAATTTGAAGATTAATTAACTCTAAATCATCATTGAAAGTTGTCCTGTAATTACAAAATGATAACGCCAAAGCGGATTTATCGGCATTTGTGATAGTGATATAATGCTCTTTAAATCTAATCTCAGCATTCTCTTATGTTTGACCTTATATAATACTTTATTACAACAAATTATATAAATCCAGAACATTTTTTTGAAATCAATATTTCAATTTAAATTTAATTTATTTTTTAAAGTATTAGAAATTTTTGAAAAACCGGACGAAGATTGTATTTTTTACACCAAGTTTAATATCTGGTTAACCCATAATTTATTAAAGTTAAATCTGCAAAACTTTTTCTCTCACTATTTTAATCTGGAATAAGTGTAGTTATATTTTTAATAACTCTTATTTGTTAATACGGGACATACTTTTTCAATTGATGATTTAGAGTTAATTAAGTTGTAATTAAGTTAATTAATTACAAATATTTGGAATTTATTGAATATAGTAGTCTGATGATTTATGTTTGTAACCTAAGATATACTTACTACATTTACGCATTTAGTTTTTTGACAATACACTTGTATGTACACTGAAGATGTTAGCTTAGCTAACGAAATGTAATTGTGTTTTGGAAGATTAAAGATATTTGTGAGACTGAAGTTTATTGGTATTTCCTATTAGTTATCAGTATATCTCACAGTGCTCGATTACTTGCTATTTAAAATAATTATTCACATATATTCCTTTTTGGTCAACTTGCCGTAACGCAATGATCAGTGAAATGTCTCAGTGATTTCGTAACACTTCAGGCGCAATACGACTGATTTCTTCAGTTATTCGTCCTTCTAATTGTTCCAGAATATGTGGCCAATTTTATAGTATAACTGACATTTCAAATGACCCCGCAAGAAGAAATCAAGCGGTGATAGGTGTGGAGAAAGTGTTAACTCAACGTCACGAAATACAAGTTATAGAATTTCAGAAATTATATTAATTTCTTGCCAGATGTTACTTTTCTTTTGTATTTCCCTTAATTCGGGTTAAAAGATCGGCTCGTAGCACTATGATTCTAGTTAGGTTGACTAACTTGTCCATCGAAGAATAATCGAAAACATTACTGGTTACAAATTTGAAATCGATCAATTCCTCTCGAATCGCGTCGTATTTGTGGCCACTCCGATAATTTAGCGCCACACAATGAGTATATACCCACTTCCCCAAAATATTACCTTACAACCACCGTTTTGATTCCATATCATCTTTCAATTTGTACCTGCATCTTTTGACTTTTAGATATCAACGACAATTTCGAGAGAAAGATTCTGAATACTTTAATTTGGAGTCTTATTTAGAAGAGAATAGAATAGAATCTGTTTTTTATTTCCTATTCCCGGAATATTCTTAGACGATTTCATCCTGAAAAACATTATAAAATGTCATTTAGTTTTTAATAGTTCTAAAAATTTAGCAAATATGTTTTGATTGCGATAATTTGAAGTTATTATTCGTTAATGACGGCTATCTTTTGAGACCGATAGGAATTTTGCCATGTAATTCAAATTCGAGTTAGTAGACTTATGGTAGGATTCTATGCATATCTGTAACTTGTAAGGTTATCTGAGCTATTAGAATTAACCTTACAAGGAGTAACAGATATGTATGCAATACCTCACCATTGGTTTGATGTTGACTCATTATATTTTTTTTTATTCAATACCTACTAATTTAATGTATCTGTTTATCGATAGAGGGAATAATGATTTAAATTCTTTTAAATTAGTAATGTTTATTTGTTGTTAATCAATCAATGCTTTCATATAAATTGCTTTGTTTATTAGCTATTGCTTTGATCTTTCATCTTCAATTTTTAATTATTCAATTTGACTGGGAAATTTGGTCATAGTATAGAAAAATAGGTTTCTACAAATAGGTTTATTTTGGAATGAAAAAATAGAATTGGTTGGGAGCCCAAGCTTCAGACGTCTCGGTTTCGGAGGATTGTCTGTTTTGAATTGTGTCCTCTTGTGCTTGTCGTACCAGAAAATCGCAAGGGTTGTTTATGTCGCACCAAAAAAAGTAATCACATTTATGGGGGAAACAATACTAATGCACATAAAAATATAGTGATCGAAAAAAAAGTTCCAATACTGAGGATGAGGATTGGTTTTTGCATGAATTTCGTGATTTTTAACTGGGGTCATATCGTCAGGCACAACAGCGGATAGACCTAGCCATGAGACATGACATTTACACTTCTACCGGGCTTTTGGTGTCTGTTTGTGCGAACTATTTAATAGATAATTGGTACACTATAGATTCGTAGAATGAGACAGCCTGTATAGAAGAAGAATACACAAATAACGAAATGACTACAAAAGCTTTGAGCTTCTTAATATAATCTTTTTGACATATTATTTAGAATGTTATATTAGGTATCAAGCTGCAGTAGTAGGTATGGGCGCCGTTACCCATTTCT
>RXPK01000896.1:0-52592 GCA_004143645.1 Protaetia brevitarsis | reverse complement strand
TTGTTTAGGTTTTTTTTGCTTACGCTTACTCGATCAGTGTTGCTATCTTTTCGACAAGGCTGGTAACCATATTTCATATTTCCGTACTCTCCTTCAGAGATGCTCCTACGTCTTATATTTTCACAACGTAAATTTTATCGTTTAATTTTTGGCTTTCAAATTGTGTTTTTTCTCATGTTAGTGCGGTCTAGCTAGAATTTGTATTTTTAGTCTCATTTACTTACAGATAGTTCCTTATACTTATACGGTTTCTAGATTTTCGTTTAATTTCTTTCAATTTTAGTAAATCCTTCAATTCCCATGTTTTGACAGTTGACGTTTCATTTCTAGGTAGGTTAAGATCTGTTCGTTTTTGCATATGTCGGTACTTATCGATTCCCACGCATCGATTTGTCTGATCGATCGTGTTCCATTCGATCTGCCTGTTCTGTGTTTTACATCTTTTCGACGTCAGAGGGCACCTCTATGTCCGTTTTCTTATTTATTTATCTGTCTTCTGATTGGTTGTGTGAACGTATTTCCTTCCTTCCGGCTTGCTGGGTCATTTGGGTTGTTGTTTTAGACGCGTTCTTATCGATGTACATCTTCCTATTTTGGAAATTTGGATATTTTCCACACATCTGTGGATTAATTGGGAAGATTGCTTGAAATATTCATGGCCGTTCTTCGCTTGTGTTTGGTGTGGAATTTTTGTGATTATCACGGCAGATGACTTCGATAATTCGAGATATAATTTGAGATATAACAGATATGGCGTCTGCAACGCCATATCTGTTTCTTTCTTCTCTTTGTTGTAAAACCTCGTTATTTAACGGTAAGCAGATCTTGTTATTTCTTTTAAATCACTAATTTTGAGGTTTCTGTGTTTTTAGAGGTCTTTATAACACCTGTTATTTTGAATTCTGGGAATTTTTACCTTCTTTTTATGTGAGAATTTGAACACCCACGTGCGGCTGAGGACTTCTGGGACTCTTTCTATGTCCTTCGGAGAATCCTACATGCTTTGAATTTACCCGGACCACCTGGTTTTCGGTTAATGCCGAGTCAGCCCAGAGGCTACGATCTGTCTGTCCGAATAGGAGAGGGTCTCTACGCCCCACCAACAGCTAATCGAGGGGAAAAACTAAGTGCACGTTCTCTTTCCTTTTTTTATTTGTAACCTTTCCGCGAATATAATAGGAAATCACCCTCGATCATTTAGTTTTTTTTTTTGTATTTAAACGTATTAAAAGTAATTTCTATATTTTGTGCCTAGAATCGGAGGGTGCTACCTAACGTTATTTTGTAAAATAGTTTTAACTTCAATTCGGATCATTATTTTACATTTTCTATTTACTTGTCAAACTCCATCCGATTGAATATCGGCTTTGGCATATACAGGGTGTTTATTCACCTTTTCACCATTTAAATATTTAATTTTATTTTGAGTTTTTGTAACCGTAACATTTCAATCAATTTATAATTTAAGGAATTTTGTTTGTAACAAATCTATGTGAGCGGTTTCGCGTTGGCATAGCGTTCGGCATTTGTATCCTATCTTAGGACAATCTGTCATTTTTAATTGTTTTGCGTATTTAATGTCAAATCGACAACAACATTGCCCTTTTTGAGTTTTATTTCTTTTATTTGTCATTCTGGCAATAACCTTCTATTTTTTTATATGTCAGATTTTTGCATTAAAATTATATTTGCTTTGTCAGTAACTTATTCTTTTATTCCTTGTGTGTAATATTTGCAAACCCGCTTACCCCCGATTTTATTTATCACCTTGGATTCCTGCTTATCTAGGGGGCATGACAGGGTAAGTACCTAAACAGGTGGCGCCGAAATTTTATTATCCATCTTGGGTTTTGTGTTTCTATCAACCCACTCCCTCACCGACAAAGCCGCTGGCCCCTGCATGATTGCCGAATCTCAACCCACTTATTTGAAGGTTTGTAAAGCGGAAGTGCATCACCTTTTGTCTTTTTATTTTGAGTTCTTACCTCGCGATTTTTCACGGTACTCTACCGTCACTTTCGGTGCCGGAAATTTAGGTAACAACCTGAAAAAAAATTGAAATGTTTTGTGAGTTCAACAGTTATTTATTTGGTGGAGGAATGGTGCCTTTCGCAAGGACTCTCAATTAATCCACAAAAAACAAAGTTGGTTGCTTCCACCAACATGAGGAAACTCAATGATCTAGACAGCATTAGACTGTTTGGGCAGGAGCTGCAAGTAACCAGCGAAGTGAAGTATCTGATGGGTGTGATACTTGATGCGCAACTGAGCTGGAAAAATCACTTAGTCAAAATAATGACCAGGGCTACGCAACTATTCTGGCGCTGCAGGAGAGTTGCTGCTAAAACCTGGGGACTAAACCCGAGTGTATCTATTGGTTATAGACTGCTGGGATAAGACCAGCGATAACAAACGGGACAGTAGTCTCATGCGGAAAGACAAAAGTGTCCTCCGCAATGAAGCTGCGAACCGCTGTCCAGAGACAGGCATTGCTGTGAATCACTGGTGCAATTAATAGCACAGGGACCGCTTCTTTGGAGATCATTGTGGGTCTTCTCCCGCTGGAGCTTCATGTGAAAGCGGCGGCTATGAATGCGATCCTTAAGCCGTCTTCACAGAACTAACACAGCGAGAGAGGGCACTGCTAGTAAACCATAATATTTATCTATTGCAAGACGTAGCAAGAAAGAAGTTAAAACCATTACTGGACTGGTAACTGGACATCTATAGCATCTATACAACACAGGTCGAGTAAGCGAACCGTGGTGCAGAAAATGCGAACTACAGGAGGAGACGAGTTTACATGTAATCTGCACATGCGAGGAATTGAAAGTACTCAGGCAGAAACATTTCGAGAAGGATTTATTGGAGCTCTCAAGTATTCTCAAGTTTCCACTGGGCAAGATATTGGGCTTTAGTTAGAAGTCAGAGATTTAATAGGCACGGTACAATGAGCACCTAGCTCAAGTGCCTGGACTATAGGTGCCCACCCTAACTTCAACAAAGAAGTTGTTTATTTGTTAGCAGAATCACTAACAATAGTTATTTATGCATCAAGGGCGTAAGGTAATCTTTTGTGGACCGTGGTGTGAAGGCTATTAACACGCCGAGGACCACAAAGGTTAGTTACCCCCTAAGTACATATAAAATTTTATGCACGACTCTTATAAAAGATGGTTTTCAAGATAATCTTCAATTTAAAATCTATACGAAAAATAAAGAATCAAATACTAATAACTGTTTCCATGGCAACTGCGTCAACATCATTACATAGACTACAGTCACCATATTTGCTGTCAGCTTTTTCATTTTTTAATTTTTGAGTGTTTTTTCTATGTAGTTTCGAAATGAGTATTAGGAGCAACGAGAGTGTTTTACTTGTACTTCACCAGAAATTACTAGGCAGCAGAAAAAGCTAAACAAAATTTGCTGCCTAGTAAAAATAAGGAAGGAGGTGGTGTAACGAAAATAATATTAAAAAAAAAAAGTATTTGGAAAATGTGTCATTGCCTAGTTTTTTGAAAAACCTAAGATCTTTAAGCCCTCTACTTTATAGTCATATTTTTGGATACTAAAAACAACTATAAATTTAAACGATAATGGTGATATTAATATGAATGCGGTCCTGAATACAGAGCTATTAAGGCATTCGACAAATTACCTTCACAAATAAGAAGAAGAATGACGAATACTAAACAATTCAAGACCTCAGTTAAAGCGTACCTTTTACATGAATGTTTTTATAGTTTTACTTATTATTTAAACGCTTAGTCACTAGACGTATATGTTTATAGTATTATATGTTGTAAATGCTGTGTAAATTCTGGACAATGAGGTTGCTAATCTCAACTGAATTTCTGTTATTGTTTTTTTGACGAAACTGATGTCAATTGTGATCGATGGTAAATAAATAAACATTACAAACATTACATTAGTAAACATTAAAATTAATAGCATTTTTGAAACTCAAATCTAATAATTACAAACCTAAAAAATCAAAAATTCTTAGCAGGGAGGAAATAAAATTATTTTTAAAGGAATACTCCAGACAACGAATATCTCATGATTAATTTCAATTTTAGTTAGATATATCAATCTAAAAAGTGGTTTTAGGTAGCACTAGTTTTTGATATTTGCGGAGCAAATAGACGTAAAGAATTAGCAAATATTACAGTGAATGATATAAGATTTAGACAGGTACATGATTACTAGTAACTCTACGAGAATCTAAAACTAAAATAAGTCGTGTGTTTACAGTTATTGAAATAAAGAACAGAAATCACAGAGTTAACTAGATATTTACAGAAAATATGTATAAATTGCGCACTCTAAATATTGACCATAAACGTTTTCTTTTTGTTTATTATCAAAATAACAACCATTCAAGCTAGATTATCGGAAAAAATACTTTTGGGCAAATACTTATTGCCCTGACACTATCGAATGTTTAAAATAAAATTACATATCTTGATTGTTGTTAAAACAATGCTAGAAATATTGTCAAATCTACATAATTATTTTAACATTTACATTTTGTTACTTTAACAAATATTTTCATTTGATTGTATTTAACCATTTTTTTTTTGTTGATTTAACATATCATTGTCAGTGTATAGAAAATTGCGAACCCTGTTAAGTTCGGTTTACTTTGTACCGCTCGCTTTGCAACTAATTTTTAACTGGATAATTCGTCACGGAGCAGCAACACGTTATGTGTGTTGACCGCAAATTTGCAAAACGGACGCGTATATTATATGCGTTTCCCCGTAATGAGATAATCAAACGGCATATGACATTTCACGCAGCAAGCTGTCGCCACAATTAGCGGCAATTAAACGATGCTGCGTATGTGTCTGTACAACTGTGAGTAATCATTTTACTTCATTCTCCTATAAGGAATGTTACGAAATTTATACAGAACAGAAGAGTTTCGTTGAAAGAAGTTTGAAACGAAACAACGCATTGGTTGATTGAATTGTGGCATACTGAAAATACATTAAAAGCTAAAGGCCGTCGCAAGGAAAGTATAGTAAAAAGTGCCCTTGAATCTAAACTCAATTGTTTGCCTAAGTTACGCGAGATATAAGGTCCTCTGAAGAAATATTAGAAACAATATTGTTTTGCATGTGTTTTATAATAGTAGTAAGTTTCGTTGTGTGTAGATGATTTTATTAGAGAATACACTGCCCGACTTAGTTAATGTCGTCGTCTACAGCGCAGTGACTAACAAAACTACTCGCCATTTGGACAGACGCACGTTCAACTGAATCGGCTTTTCTAGGCAAAAGTTTTATTGGGATAGACAGTTGCAAAACGCTTCACAATTATGCAAATCAGGCGGAAAATTTAAGATTATTTAATATGAAAAGGAAACATTGAATTTCTTAAGATGCAACGAAGTTCTATATAGGAGGCGAATCCTAGTTATAAGGCAATAGTATTGTACAACAAATTATCCAAGCAGCCAATTAAACGTTGGCAATCATTTAATGAATTTAAA
This sequence comes from Protaetia brevitarsis, assembly GCA_004143645.1. NCBI lineage: Eukaryota > Metazoa > Arthropoda > Insecta > Coleoptera > Scarabaeidae > Protaetia > Protaetia brevitarsis. The sequence goes on along the minus strand of RXPK01000896.1, from coordinate 47,092 downwards.
TTAAAATTAAAAAAAAAATCTGTTTGAAAAAACCTATCACAGTATAAAGGAATTTGTGGAATATTAATTGTCTGATGCAATTGTCTGCCCTCTTTTTATTAACATCCATAATTTGACTCTGTGTGAGTAATATATAAAGGGAAAAAGCAAGAAAACAAGGTCTTGATTCTCACAAAATTCTTTAATATATCGCACGACCGGTTTCGCTCTAGCCGAACATCCTCAGGTCAGCTACAGAAGCATCAATAAATGAGTGTAAATTAACAACAATTAGTATTGTATAGAGTTCACATATTACTCCTTTATTATCTATTATCATATTATAATATGATCATCTATTACTTCTTGGCACTCAGAATATAAAATGATTCTGGAATGAACTTGAATTAAGTTAGAGAAATTTTTCTAGAAATTGCAATACAATAGTGCCGTCTATCACTGAAAAACTAAACTTAAAATAATAAACTACTGAAGATATGGTAGAATAATTGAAAACCATATATGTCAGGGTATCATCTCTCGAGTAGAACTTCAAAAGGGCGTGGACTCGAAAACTAATTGCGAATTTAAAGAAAGGTCCCTACCAGTGAGCTGCTACCTCAGTATCTCTAATGCCTCGAGGTTGTTAAGGTAGGTACCTGTTTTGGCAGTATGTAATATTGCAAAATTGTGAGCAATGTTAGAACTGTGTTTATTTTCTTTTAAATGTTTTTAATGTTTTACACTACGTAAATGTTCTTTTATCCTAATGTCAAAATTTCTAAAGGTCCTTCCGACGTATGTGCAATGACATGTCAAGAGGTGAACACCTTTCTTTTTTAGTGGATCTATATTATCTTTGTTGTTAATAATTAAATTTCTTAAAGGATGTAATGTTCTAAATGCCGTATACGGTAGGCCGCCCAGTACGTATGATTTCAGGATGTTAGCAATCTTGTAAGAGAAAGGACCTACATATGGGATTGAAACGTAGTACTTGTCCTTATCCACTGCAGACTCCGAGGTAATATCCAAATAGGCTGCATTTTCCATTTTTTTTTTATTATTAATCTTTTGTAATAACTTATCTATTATATTAGAATTATAATTATTCATGATGACTATTTCTTTTAGTATATTTAGTTCCTTATTAAAGGATTCTTCTGTGAGAGGAAGATTAACTAGTCTGTGAAGGTAATTGTTGAAGGACGCATATTTGTGGTTAAAGGGATGATTAGATTGTTGATTGATTACCATACCACAGTAAGTCGGTTTTCTGTATGTCTCAAATTTGAGTTTACTGTCAATGTAGGAATGGATAACAGTTTACTCTTTTTATTATGTTGGCGGATGGGCACTTCACCTTGAATTCCAGCTTTCTGATTTCATTACTCCTACAATACCGTACCACCAAAATTACCACCATTGTTTTAATAATAGAACGTCTAGTATTCATAAACTTAACTATGCCTCTTAAGAAACTCTTCCGCACTCATTCTGTGCCGTGCTATAACTTGTCTCCCACGAGCCGGGGGGCATTCAACCTTCCCCCAACTACACACAATTTCCTCCCTTCCCAGACTGTTCTATCACAAGGATTCCCTTCAACCTTCATCCTTGGCCCGATAATCCCGACAATTTTGCTCTCCGCCTGTCCTAGACGCAGCGTGTGCTCGGACCGCTTCTGGCTTATTTTTCTTCGGCGTGGGGTCGCGGAGTAGCGGCGAGGCTACTAGCGTTGTGTTATTGATTTTCGCCACGCCCGATCCGTCTCTCTCTGCCGAAAGAACGCCTCGCTTCCACGATCTCTCGCCTACGGACGACTGAAAAGTTACGAGGAATTCGGATTGTTTATGATGAGTGAAATGTTATCACAGAAAATACGTGGGATGTTGGGAATATAATGATTTTATTTCGCGCTTACGAGTGTTAAAGTTAAAATTAAGGGTGGGCAAGATTATAAAAAAATTTCATCACTGTCAATAATGGTAAAATTCATAATTCTTTTAAAAAATAGATGTCTCTGTACACCGAGAGAAAAAAAGTGTTGTATTAACTAATAAAATGGTGTCTTGAACACTTTTTTCTTTTTCAATATGAGCAATGACATTTTAGTGTTAATGCAATACGTAAAAAAATGTTAAATTGCGTTAGTTAACTGAATAATAATAAATGTTATAAGAAACAGACTAAGCGTAATTTTTTGAACAAGTACTTAATTTTTCATTAACAATTTCTACCTGCTAATTGAATAATACAACAACATTATCCCAACACATTTACTTGTTGTACACACACGAAGTAATAATTGTCTCTATAATTTTATAATGTTGGTTTAGCACTATAAAATGTTGATTCAAAACGTATATTGTTTCATTTAACCTACCTGTAGTATTCATCGAATGACTATTTGCATGTAATTCAACAACTTTAGGTGGTTATACGAAAAAGATTTTCTTGTTAGTGGAACCATTTTCGATTTTGCTAAAAATCACGTTACTGATCGGGCGAGTTTTTAATTTCATCGATGGATCCATCGATTACTGTATCATTAATATATTAAACAGAGATATACTGTAATCGATGGATCTATCGATGAAATTAAAAATCCGTCCGCACATTCAGCAATTAGTCCATTGATAGCAACGCATAGCTGTATATTGCCTAATTAGGAAGACTATAGTAGGTAATAAAAGAAAAACATTTACGGCATTATATACTAAACTTATATTAGCTGAATAACATAACTAAAAAAATATAAAGGTTTTATTCATACATTTGAAAGGAAAGTACAATTTAACGTTTCATAATAAATCATTAACAACAACAGTTAACCAAAATTCGTTACCAGCATTTACCGGTTTCGTAATATTACCCACCAAATAATAATTATTTTCAACGGAATTGGTTTTTATCATATTCATCGATTTACTTAAACAATTAAAGGCAAAATGATTTTTACGATTACATTTAGATAAATATTAGATTTAGAGGACTGCTCACACCGCCCCGGCACCATCTCGAAATGTTCAAAAGGTTTTTCTTACCATATCGTCCGTTTAATAAACGGTGTCCCACTGATCTGCGTTTGTCGGTTCCGAGTTCCTTCGCCTGTCGACTACGAAAATATTATTGTGAATCGTATGGCTATAATAAATTTGAATTCTATATAGATACCTCATATTTGTTATTACAGTATAATTTGTTGTATTCATATATATTATTATAGTTAGTTGTGGTTTTGGTAGCTTCGTTTGGCGTTCTCCTTTTATTGCACCCTTGTAGGCTTGAGAGGTAGACCAGCTACTTCGAGTAAGTCGCTGATCTCGAGCCGTTTGGCATCAGAGAGTGAACGATATGTCTCTTGCATATACTATTAAGAGTTGTTCTTATAACATTTTGTTATGTTTTGAAAATGTATTCTCTGTTGTCAATAAACCACTTATTATTATTATTATTATTATTTATCACATATTTTACCATAAGCTGGACAACTGTTTTGCGCATGCGTAAAATTACAACGTGTACACCGACCTGTTCTAGAATTGTTCGAATCCGTTACAAACGATCTTATTTGAATTTGCCGGACACCTCTTTCCAATGATCTTCAATCCTTGTGCGGCCCTTCCGTAACAATAAGACCTACGTTTGTAAGCTTCTGTAACATTAATATTGAATAATAAAGATAATCAAAACCCATCGCGGAGTATATATATAACATGGCGCAGTCAGAATAAAAAACAAACAAAATCCAAAAAAAAATCAGTGAAAGGAAGAAAAAGTGCAACAAATTATAAAAAAAAGTGTCAGAAAGGAATAAAACAAAATTGAGAATATATCTCAACCCGATACGATGAAAATGGAGGGCGACCTAGCAAAAAATTGGAGGCAATTCAAAGAAGATTGGAATTATATTCTACCGCGAGTGGTTGCAGTGGGAAAACAGCCAAATACAAAGCAGCGACGCTGTTACACTGTATAGGAAAGAAAGTTCGAGAAATTTTAAATAATATTGAAATTACGCTGGAAAACACATCGATCGACAGCTGGATGCAGGAGCAAGACAGAAGACACGTTTCACCCAAGGGCCGCACAAGGATGGAAGATCATTGGAAAGAAGTATCCGGCAAATTCAAACAAGATCGTTTGTAACGGATTCGAACAATTCTAGAACAGGTCGGTGTACATGTTGTAATTTTACGCATGCGCAAAACAGTTGTCCAGCTTATGGGAAAATATGTCATAAATGTAATCGTAAAAATCATTTTGCCTCTAATTGTTTAAGTAAATCGACTAATATTATAAAAACCAATTCCGTTGAAAATAATGATTATTTGGTGGGTAGTATTACGAAATCGGTAAATGCTGATTTTTGTTAAATATTGTTATTAATAATTTATTATGAAATGTTAAATTGTACTTTCCTTTCAAATGTATGAATAAAATCTTTATATTTTTTCAGTTATGTTATTAAGCCACTATAACTTTAGTATATAATGCCGTAAATGTTTTTCTTCTATTACCTGCTATAGTCTTCCTAATTAGGCAATATATAGCTATGCGTTGTTATCAATGGACTAATTGTTGAATGTGCGGGCGGATTTTTAATTTCATCGATAGATCCATCGATTACTGTATATCTCTGTTTAATACATTAATGATAGAGTAATTGATGGATCCATCGATGAAATTAAAAACTCGCCCGATTAGTAACGTGATTTTAAGCAAAATCGAAGATGGTTTCACTAACAGGAAAATCTTTTTCGCATAACCACCTAAGGGTGTTGAATTACATGCAAATAGTCATTCGATGAATACTACAGGTAGGTTAAATGAAACAATATAAGTTTTGAATCAACATTTTATAGTGCTAAACCAATATTATAAAATTATAGAGACAATTATTACTTCGTGTGTCTACAACAAGTAAATGTTTTGGGATAATGTTGTTCTATTATTCAATTAGCAGATAGAAATTGTTAATGGAAAATTAAGTACATGTTCAAAGAATCACGCGTAGTCTGTTTCTTATAAAATTTATTATTAATCAGTTAACTAACGCAATTTAACATTTTATTACGTATTGCATTAACACTAAAATATCATTGCTCATATTGAAAAAGAAAAAAGTGTTCAAATACACATTTTTAGTAGTTATACACACTTTTTTTCTCTCGGTGTAGGAAGTTATAGTTATAACCAATTTGCAGGGATCTGTAACAATCTTGCCCAGCCTTAAGCAACAAATATCTGAGACATTGCGAATGAAAATATCGTTACAGTCGAGTTTATTGTGAATTTAGACTAGACCACGTCAAATTTGAAATTAGAACTAGATTTAATATGACTGTCGTGCTAGCATCGCTCTGTTTATATTCTTACATCGATCGATTCTTTAGCTCGCTGTGGTAAATAACAAATAACACTAAAATTCGCCCATCAATGGAGGAAGGGATGTTGGGCGAACCGGGATTACGTGGTAGCTGTATTGTGCATTTTACGATCGTAGTATAGGTTTTATTTTCCGACATTTATATCTCGGACATAAATCTGGAAATGTGTATACCGAGCGGAATAGACGGTCATAGATACAAAAGATCCCTTTTCTTTCCTCACGTTGTTTGGTATGGAAAAATCCACAATGAAAATATAAAAAAGGAAGTATGTTTTAACTTGTAATTAGTCGAACTCTTGATTAATTAAATAATGATTCAAAGTGATTAAAATTTCCATCAAATCTTGTCGTTGTTCGTGGGTCGTAAGTTTCGATAAGTTTGATTAAGTGAGATAGTAAACGAAATTATACGCCAATATATTTTTAAAATGTCAGGATTTGTCAAAAATACATTTATATGTACAAAGTGGCCCAAATTCGATACTTTTAGTAGAGAACTCATATTTCTAAAGGAATTCGACAAAATCTGACCTAATACGGTTGTGCAGCTCGATTTTAACTTACTAAATGGCACAAGGGCACGTGTCCACCCAACCACCAAGATAAACACAGAAAGAAATTCGCATGTAATTCAGTGCATTATTTCATTATTTTTACATATTTTTATAACGATGGTATCAAAGTTTCCTTCCGCACCACAGATCCTAGTGCATATGCGAACGCTCAAAACTATGTTCCGGGGCACTATTTCCGATGTACCTATTTCGAGTATGACTCGGCCGGCTCCGTTTATCTTCGCCATATGCGCTTATACGGTCGCTTTGGGGCACGCAATTTCGTGTCTCCAGTTAACATCTTGCATTCATTGGAACTGCATTGTTTTCAGCGCATGTGTGATTTCAAAGGCTTGAAGTGACGTTTATTATTAATGATGGATGTTAATTGAGTGCAAAATCTTTAAAAAAATTCGCTCTCATTTGAGGAAAAAATTTTAATTAAGAAGAAAGGAAGGCCTATTCCTGAACTGCAAACAAACTACACTTCCACAAGTAAAACTCGAACTTACAATAGAGTATTCAATAAAAATATATATGAAACATATGAGTGGATGTGCGCATGTTCTCTAATAAATAAACTATTTTTTTTTATCTGCTTAATTTTTAAGAAAGAGGACAGTCCGTGGAATAAACAAGGGTTAAATGATTTAAAGCATGTCGCAGAGAGGGCGAAGAAACACGAAAATTCCGTTTCTCACATGAATGCACGCGTAGATTTTAATATTCAAGGCAAAGTGGACATACGTGAATAGTTAGACAGTGCTTATTTGCAACATAAAATTAAGTACAACGAAGATGTGGAAAAAAATCGTCATATTTTGCGTCGGTTAATTATGTGTATAAAAAAATGTTAAATCTTATCCTATGTTGGACAGCGTAAAATTGAAAAGTGAACTTTCAGTAATTTATGAGCGCAAGGACATGTGTGACGTAGATGTAGGTGGTGTTTTGTCCCTTTTAGTGTTCATAATACACAACAAAAAAAAGTTTTAACGGAAACATATAAACTGTTGGATATTATTTGTACAACCCCCATGTCGACAGCAGAATTTGAACGACGTTTTTCCACCCTCAAGCGCAATTAAAACTTTTCTGAGAAGCACAATGTCAGAAGATCGACTGAACGCATTTTTACCACAAAGTCATAGACGTCTTTTCCAGCATGAAAAATAGGAGAATGGATTTTATGTACAAAAAATAGGCAAGTTCTTATTTTGTGCCCACCCTCTTTCATAACTCACGAGCCGCCACTGGAAAATAGGAAGGTGCGGAAGAGAAAATGTTTCTGGATTAATCAACTATTACAACGCAGAAACATAGAAGGAGAATATGTCACGTTATACAATCAACTCTTAGACAAGGAAAGTAAATATTTTAAACATTTCAGAAAGTCAGTCAAAGAATTTTCGAGCAATTAACGATGGTATACAGTTCGATTGGCAGTTAATAGCAACCACTAACTTTCTATGTGCCAATTGATTGTCCGTCAAAAATATGTGTAAATGTCAAAAACCGTTTTTTAGCTGAAATGAATGCTTTGAAATACAGTCGCGAGCAAATGTTATAGGCACCCTAAATTTTGGGCGAATACTACAGTAAGAAATGAGAAAATAAAAACTTGTAGGTAATACATTATAAATATGTAGTATTTTAAGGGATCTTATTAATTTGCTTGCATATTAGAGTGTTTTTAGTACAGCTATAATACTTTTTAGATGGGAGGGGGAAAGTGACATCTCGAAGACTTGAAAATATATAAAAAAAATAATACATTTACAAAAGGTATCTATAAAGACTATTGTAACCATAAAGACGATTATATAAACGTTGAAATAACTGTCACAAAAAAAATGCAAGAAACATGAAACCCATTAGTTTTGTTAAAGGTGCCTATAACATTTGCTCGCGACTGTATCTCCTATTTCAGAAAAACTGTCGCAGCATAATAATTACAACATAAATCGGTTCTAGGTGGTCATGACTGAACAATGCCAATAATGTCACCTATAATAAATAAATACCATAGACGATATCTATACAAAAGAAACAACAGGAAATTAAGAAAATATTCAAAGCATATATAATTAATACGTTTATTTTTTGCAAATGTTACTCAAAAATACCACCGCCTTGCTGTAAAAGCATACCATTATCTTAACGATAATAATTTAATAAAGAAAAAAATTGAAAATAGATATCACACTTGAGTTTTTTCAGGAATGAAATAAAATACTAACGGCATATCAACACAATTAGTAAATGTGATAATATAAGTAATGGGATTTAAATAATAATGAGTTAATATAAGTTTGTAAATACAAGAAATTGTTATAAATTGAATAGATAATATAATGACACAAACAGATATTATTAGATCAAAAGTTCAATAGGTCCAACGACTTTACGATAATATTCCTCTTTTTATTCAGCTATATAACTGATTATCGTAACAATCAGATGTATGTGCTTAAAGATTAAAACTAAAATGATAATAAATATTCTGTCTGTTAACTGTTAATTATATTCTGTTAGGTACAATTGAATTAGTATGTTTACATTTTATTAAATCATGACACACAGAAAAATACATGCTTTTGTTTAACAAAACGTTTTTTGTTATTTTATTTTGGTCGAATCAAATTCTTATTCAGTTATTTCAACAAAAATTTGGTTGCAAGATCAATGTATGTTAAAAGTTTAATGTTACCGCACCATAAACATTATGAAACAAATGGAAAAAAAACTGTTGGACGAAATTATACTTTGTGTTCGATGCAATATATGCGTTAAAATAATATTTTTCTATTTTGCGTTCATAAAAACGCAATTGTAACACGCTTTTGCGTATCGAAAAGTGCTTCATTGTGATACGCCTTTTTTCATTTCTACAGGTTGGTTTACAGGTTGGCTGTATTGAATACATTACGACAGAAAGCAAAATTGACGTTTAATGCGTGTAAATTGTAAATACTTTAATCAAAAATTCTATACAAATTTAGTTTACATTGTTATTGTTATGAAACGTGGAATTACTGTATACATTTACACTGACGGAACAAGTATCTTGAGCATGTATTGTTATGCCAGGCAAATTCTTCGTAACAAAGTTTTGCTGAGTTATGTTATTGGCTTTAATGGTAGACTCTTGTGATTGAGAATCATTCGATGATATAACTCTAGAATGACCAGATGTACTTGGCCCTGATAAGTTGTGCGCTACAGCCACTTTACTTTTCATAGATGTTTCGATGTAACCCTCAGCTACCGCAGATGACTTCCATCCACCATGACGTTTTATAGTCAGCAAATCACTGCCTGCTTCTGCTAAGTGTGTAGCACTAGAACGTCTGAAGCAATGTCCAGTATAAGCTCTGAATTGGGCAATTTTAGAAAATCAGCTATTAATTTAGGCATTTTGCCAATCGTATAATTCAATCGGGCACGATATACAATAACCATTTCGATATGTAAGGAAGAATCTTGAATGATTAATATTTTTTGGTCGCAAGGCGACATATTTTTTAATTAAAGATCCATCTTTCATCCGTAATTGCAAAAACTCTTACGATATTAATTTTGTTTTAGGTACTGTCCAAAATAAATATCACTCTTAAATTCTAAATCATGTATGGACATATTTGTTAATTCATCTCGTCTACAGGGCACCTGTGTAACCCATTATTAAAACGATCTAAAATTAAATCATTACATAAAAATTACATTTTGCAAATAATATCGTACCTTTATTGCTAAATACAATGCGTCAGAACCTCTTCTCATAAATTTATTAATATCTTCAATGCATAAAATTTTAGATTTCTTAGCCTCGTATCCTCAGAGAATCGTTTTAAATAGGCTTGTAATTTAATATATTTTGATATGTCTGTATTTTTTAAAATGGAAAAGCAAGAACGAAGCATGGAATACATAGACCATAAGGTAGAAGATTTCTTATTTTTACCTTGTAAGTCAAAATATGCCAATAAAATGTTTTCAGATATTGTGTTGACATTAATCTGTACAGCCCATAGTTCAAATTGAATGGTAGCATTTTTCATATACTGCTTTTGATTTTTCGGTAATAAATTTATGAACGGCGTTATCCGCAATTTCACGCAGTTGTGGTGGCGTACAAGATAAATTTGTCTCAGTATCACTCATTTTTTACAGTTTACAGAGACTATATTATGAAATATATTGTTTAAAACAATTTAAATAGCCGAATTTGAATTTTGAATCTCGTCAAATGTCAATCGTATGTACAGGTGACCATTCATATAAAATAAAACTAACTCAACATTTTTAATGAGATTTTATTAAGTATTTATTATCAATTTATAATGCAAAATAGAAAAAATAGTATAAAGGACTCGTTTCATAAGGCTTTTTGTCGCACTCGTTCATTAGAAAACTCGCCTGCGGCTCGTTTTCTAAACTTGAACTCGTGCGACAAAATCATGCCTTATGAAATTCGTACTTTAATATACTATTTTTTGTTGCGTCTAACATTAAAATTATGTTAAAGTGTATTTATCGTATCGCTTTTAGCGGATTTTGGTTGGCGTGTGACTAATTTTTATTAGCCAATTTTCAAGCTGTTTAATTATGTTTATTAGAAATGATCCTACGTTAAATCATTCATAATAAAGGGTACATGTAAATGAGAAAGTTGCGAGCGCCATCTACTTCTTTTCAGATTAATTTTGTAACTACCGGAAAGTGGTACTGACGTTACTGTACTATCTACCGATGTTCGAGATGTTGCTATCACTTGGCCGAAAGATGGCGCACAACGCAACTCATTACCATGACTTTGGGATTTGTTCATATGATTTGAACGAAGACGAGGTAATACCATATTTATCCGGCATATATGGGAGGATACTAATCGGTTGTAAATCTCTCAAATCATGAACACTCTTTGTTTTAGGCAAAAGTCGGACAATTGAGGATTTTCAAATATTAGAAATACAGAATTTTCAATGCAAAAGTTAAAAATGTGAACTTCGTAGTCCATCAACAAAGGAATGCACATTTTCAGTGTTTTTGTATCAATTTCATCGACACCATTAGCATTGCTTTTAATATTTTTCAACGCCTCCAGCGGCAGGTCTTCAGATAATTCTAGCGGAAATTGTCAAAACATCAGCTTCAAAACTAAATTTTATCTACATATCCTGATCTTAATAGCTCCACTGTTGTCATATTTCCGTATATGGCATATCCGCCTCTCGTATATAAGATAATCCGGGTTAATGTTCCTACAACACACAGCCTCACAAATTCAACCGGAATTATAATATTAATTACCAGGGCTCTTAGCCGACGATATTACACCTAATTTACTATTCATGGATTCCGGAGACCCCACAGGCCTCACCCCACGGGCTGTAATGCTCCGATACCCCGTCGCTATTTACAACATCTGACCCCCTTCCACCTTCATGCATTTCCATCCTATACGCCATTGCGCATTACTCGCTTGTCGTATGATTTATACGTTTTCGTAGGTGTAATTGGGTAACTCCTGCATATATTTATGGTGTTTAAGGTATGAGAGTACGTATTATAGTGACCCTTTTCCGAAACATCTATAATTACCGGCTTCATAACTATCGATTTAAAGGAAAAAAAAGTATGCGTAAAGTTCTAGAAAAAACTGGAAATCCATGTAGTGCGCTTCAGGGTGGGTGGTTGTAAATTATTGACTGGTCATAAATAAGCGGATTTATTCGTGGGTGTTCCAAAAGCCCTTTGGTGGACTTGTGTTCGTTTAGCTTTTTTAATTTTGTTACGTCTTCGTGAGTGTTGCATCGAAAGGCTCTTTGAAATAAAATTTTAAATTCAAAATTGAAACTTCACTTTTCCGAAGAGCATCTCGTTTACACCTCTCTAAGACGAGATGCAGACGTATCAAGTGTCGTTTCCTACGTAACCATGACAGCGTAACATTTTGCGTTTTAAAGTGTGAGTGATATAAACTGGCGTGACAGCCTTAGTGCTCGAGTTACAAAATAAGCCACAACAAGTGTTACAGATATATAGTGTCTATACTTCAGTTGCTTTTTTATTTATTAGATGCAGAGAAAATAAGTTGTTCCTTTATTAATCTTTTATTAAGTTATATCAACCGAATCTCAAGATAGATATTGTTATATATATATCAAATAATGTAGTTACTACGAAGGAAGATATGTGACAGAGTAAGAACTTTAAATGAAATGGATGCAGAATCAGTTCACCGTGCAACGCACAAATATTCATTTACTACGGAATAGTGATGAGCGATATTTCACGAACTGTGATTCTTTCACGGTGATTGGAGAATCTCGGATCACGGCCGTAAGTGGAGAATTCTAAAAGCAGTGATTCATATTATGATATATGATACATATTATCATATCAGCTGGAAATGACGGAGGTTGTCTTCTTACAATATATTTATGTTTTTCAAATGTAAATATTGATTCTCTTTGTATTGATTGTGTATCAGATATAGAGGTAAATATAATAATATGTAGCAGTTGTAATCATATACAATCAAAAAGCCTTAATGCACAGGGGGTCTATCTGTAAGCATTAACGAGAAAAAAAATATTTTATAAATGTCGTGGGCTACAGCCGCACCTGTGCCCAACCTAAATGCTGTTCCGAGTATACCCCCACATACCACTATCATTCAGCCATTACCGCTGTTAGTTTTGTATGGATCGCCGCTTGGAGTGCAAGTCACTTCGAACATTTTATTTAAATTCTTCCCGTTTCGAAAAAATAACGATCCTTTTCAGGATCATCTTCATATAAAGAAAATCGAAGCTTGATGCATCGGCAAAAGCGCGGGATTGTATAGATTCATTTTCGCGCGACATCATAGTAAAAAGGCGTGTTTGCAAATTTTCTGTATCTACATTTATTTCTGTGTAATTCGATTCAATTCATTTTGCGTTATTTGATTAAATAAATCCAAAAGAAATAACTCAGATTTATGTGGTACCGTTTATTAACAACTAACTCTCGATTCGACAAAGCAAAAGAAAATATTTACGTTTTTTGTAACTACTGAAGTCGCATATCCGGTGAAACTCGAACGTCTTATCAGGATATTAAAAATAATACTTTGTAGATTTACGTAGAATGCTCTTAACAAAAAAGGAATGTTTATTTTATAAACAGAAGAAATTTAAAATGCCTCAGTTTTGCTATTTTTACAAGGGCACACTGGCCGCTTGGCCTTTATTTATTCAGAATGACATTAAATGCATTTAAATGGCATGCCATTAAGATTAATACTAAATGAGTGCAATGTATTTATACATAATACCACGTTTAGCGGGTGCTTAACATGACGTTTCCTTGCATCAGACCCGGACTAAAGAATTTTTGGCTCTTAATTTTACTTTTTTTTTATTCTTTAATGATGAAATCCGGTTTCGGTGGGTTTGTCCTTTATATGTCGTGTAGTTAACACCAAGCAAAATTTACTTTTTTATTTGATACACCCTGTATTGATCTTGCAACCAAATTTTTGTTGAAATAACTGAATATGTATTTGATTCAACCAAAATAAAATAACAAAAAACGTTTTGTTAAACAAAAGCATGTATTTTTCTGTGTGTCATCATTTAATAAAATGTCAACATACCAATTTTTTTTAATTGTACCTAATAGCAACGGTTAAAGGCCGTTTTACACCTAGCTATTTATTGCGCAAATTATTGGGCACGGATTAAATACGTGTTATGCACGTAAAATTTTAAATTGGCCAATAAATGCGCAATAAATAGCTAGGTGTAAAACGGCCCTAACAGAGAGAATATTTATTATCATTTTAGTTTTAATCTGTAAACGCATACATCTCATTGTTACGATAATCAGTTGTATAGGTGATTAAAAAGAGGAATATTATCGTAAAGTCCTTGGACCTATTGAACTTTTGATCTAATAATATGTATTTGCGTCGTTATATTATCTATTCAATTTATAACAATTTCTTGTATTTAGAAATTATATTAACTTATTATTTAAATCCCATTACTTACATTATCACATTTACTAATTGTTTTGATATGCCGTTAGTATTTTATTTCATTCTGAAAACCCAAGTGTGATATCTATTTTCATTTTTTTTCTTTATTAAATTATTATCGTTATTTGATTTCATTTGTTTTATTTTGAGTACTGCGTTGATCCTGATATTCCTGCATGGCTATCGTGCGGTTTAATTAAATAAGAGAATATCATTATCGTGTCAATATCTTAGCAACCCACGACTTGAGCAGCGACATTACATTGTGTGAAGTATTGTATAGATAGCAAAACAAAAAAAAAGTCATATTAGGGCCCTAATATAGGATAAATAAGAATCAAGTACAAATGCCTTGATTAAATTGAATCAAAAAAAAAAAAACTGATGAGACGATAATAACATATAAAACGAAAACCGCAGGTTTTTACCTCTAACGAGAGCATTTATACGCAATATTTTCTTCGGTTGCATCCATACATTTATTCCCCTTCTGTTTCCGGTACTTTGGCAGCTGCCCTCGCAGCGTCCGTATAAGGGGTCATATAATATAGTGACAATTGCCCTCTTCCCTCGAAGCGTGCACCAGTTTATGCCCCTGCACAGACTAAGCCAGTCATCATCAATCTTGATTGTCGCATATGTCGGCGAAATGCACACTGCACATTCTGCTTATTCGACAGAGCCGAAGGAAGAGGACCGTATAATAAGGGAGAAAAGCAAAAATTATGAAAGCAATAACGTTTGCTCTTATTTGTAAAAAGTTAACATAGTATAAATACATTGAAATTATCACTTAGAAGAAGGAAATAAATAAATATGGGCGTCTTACCATAAAAATTGCAATACAATTATTGAAATGTACATACCAAGAGGATGAAACTATGATTTCTATCAGTTCACAAAGTCGATAAATACGCATGTTATTCTGCTGGGCGATTGTGTGTCAGATATATTGTGAAACAATTATTTTACAATGGCAATTCAGCAGAAGTTACACACGATTTATTTGCAGTAAATTATCCTGAAAGATCAATTACTAGCGCGACTATTATTCGTAATACAGTCCGATGTTTTGAAGCAACGTTTACATTAATAAATAACAAAAATAAAAATATTCTAATAAAAAAAATGTCAGTGATATTGAAACAAGTTTGTGCATTAGTGGAATACAATCCTAGCATGACATCTAAAACAAATTGCTTGCGGATTTAATAATAGTGCAAAAGTTTTAAATCTTTTACATAAAAATAAGTATCGATCGTACAAAATTAGCACATCCCAAGAACTTTTTTCGATGATTATTACTGTCACCTGGAATTTTATGAATGAATGACTAATAAATATCCCGAACATCAATATTTTTTCAATAATATACTATTTACCCACGAATAGGTACTTTATTTACTATTGTTAGGTTTTTTAGAATCTATGTTTGTTATTTTATTTGATTATTGACTTTCAAAACTGCTTTTCATACTTTTTTTTTCTTTTAATGTTGTTTATGAGCTGTCACAGAAATTTATACTTTATATTACCTCATGCTTCGATATAAAAATAAGTATGAATAGAAAAGAAGCATGACATAGATTTTAGTTATCGAATTGTAAAGTATTGTCTTATTATTACCCTTTACGCTAATACAAATGTCATGTTGGATTTAATATTACTTTTACAAACTTCATAAATAAAGCGAGAAAAAGAATATTATGCTCAATTTAATTCGGCTGAACTATAACAATTCGCCGAACGTTGATATATCTGTTTTGCGGCTTCGTGCGTAGCCTACGCCTACATTTCTAGTCCCCCCAGAATGAAATCGACAGTTCGCAACTTTTCACCCGGCAGGGGTTGGTATCATTGGCGATCATATCATGGGACCCCTATTCATTAATGAGACTTTGAATAATCGAATACATACGACGCAATCAATCCTTCGATGACAGAAAAATTAGAATAAGATCCAGATTTATTGGAGAATGAGATTTAGATTTAGTATTTCGGCAAGTGCGCCTCCACATTATGCTGCTAATTGCATCACTTCCGCGATTGTTGGATTGGTCGAAGGGGCTATGGAATGGCATGCCAGATCACTGGATTTTGCATCACTTGATTTTTTTCTTCTATCTTAGCATCTTAGGCTATGGTATATGCCACGTTCAGATTCCTTATAAATTATTGAAGAATGCTAACGAGTAACTACAGAAATTTTGCCAAATGTCATGAGAACATTTGAAGCAATTGTATGGAGGTTAATGGTCATTATTTTGAACATTTAATAAAGTAAATCCAAAGTCATTTCATTCTAATGGTATTTTTTTGTACAAGTTGTAAATTATGCATTTTTTGTTTACTGGTTAAAAAAAAATGACTTTTTGATACATGTTGCCGTAAAGATGATAAAAGACCTTTTGGGTGAGTAGTCACAAGATCCATCTTCCTTATTGAAATCTTAAGGGTGGAGGCTGTTGCGCCCTCAGAAATGATATTTTTAAATCGTCAGGTGCGTCATTTAAAGTTGCCTCCTTCATATGACAAATTGACAGATTTCGAAATTTTATATCAATCACCGCAGGTAGAGTTATTTGAGGTGGTTCGTTTCAATTAAAATGTCGGGTGTAAGCATAAAAATAAATCGTACCATTACACATTTTAATCGAGGAGCAGAACGGAAACTTGGAAATGACGAAAAATATGAAAAAGTGGAAATTAATAAACCACAACAAACGACTAAGGAGAACTGGAATAAGTGGAGAGAAGTATGTATATAGAAGAAGTATATTTGAGTATTGTATGTTAGTTCGTCTGGAGCATTTTCTGCAAAAGTACAATATTCTCAATCAGAATCAACATGGCTTTAGAAAAAACAAATCAACCCTCACAGCATTAATATCTTTCTACAACAATATTCTGAACGAAGTTGACAACAAAAATTATCCTATTTCAATATTCTGCGACTTTAGCAAAGCTTTTGAATGTGTTGAGTATACAATACTGCTACAGAAGCTGTGTCAGTATGGTATTAGAGGTAGCGTGGCTAATTGGTTTATGTCTTACTTATCCGGACGTCTACAATTTGTGACAATAAAACACAAAACTAACTTGAATATTAAAACCTATAAATCCAGTTGCTTACCTTTATTTCACGGAGTACCACAAGGTTCCGTACTAGGGCCATTACTTTTTAGTATGTACAGCAATGACATATTCCATTTTATCTCTGATATACTTATATATATAGCCGGCAGTACGGCTGAGAAGGAAGGGTGCATCATTGCCAATCTTGAAAGTCAAGCAACAATATGCGGTACCGGTTGTTGGTTGGGTCACCATTCGGACAACACTTCTCAGTGGCTCGGTGTGTTCCGGCACTCTAGCCAAGGGTCTTCAAGACCTGTAGTGCTGAGTTATTATTATTATTACTTATATATATATGTACGCAGATGACACCACCATACTCATTGCACGACATACCTTACAAGATGCAGAAGCTGCCAGTAACACTGCGATCAACCTATTATACCAATGGTTTTGTGGCAACAAACTCTGTCTTAATAAAGATAAAACAATATGTATGCTATTTCACACTCGACAACAGCTAAAAAACACGCAATGTTGCATACACATTAACGGCAATCCGATACTTCAACAGAATAATACAAAATTCCTTGGTGTGCACTTGCAAGATAATTTATTGTTGGAACACCATTGCAGTGCAACAACAAAGTTAATCCATACTAAAGCGTATGTTTTGAGAGCTATGAGGAATAGTTTATCAATTCATACTCTCAAGACTGTTTACTTTGCTGAGATTCAAGCTAGACTAGCATACGGAATACTTCTCTGGAGCTCATCTGCCTCTGCTAACAGGGTGTTTCTAGCGCAGAAGCAAATAATAAGAATCCTGGGCGGGTTGAAACAAACAGAATCTTGCAGAAACATATTTAGTACACTAGGTATTTTAACCTTACCGTCACTTTTTATGTACGAGGCGATCTGCTACACTCATCGACAATCTGATAAATATGTTACCAACAGAGACGTACATAGCTACAATACGCGACATCTGAATGACTTTCACCTACCGAGATGCGAATTGCAAGTCACCGAGCGGGGAGTAGAATTGTTAGGCAGAAGGTTGTACAACAAGTTGCCTAAGGAAATAGAAACCTCCACCTCAAGTTTTAAACATAATCTCAAGAGATTTTTGTTCCAAAAAGCTTTTTATAGCGTGCAGGAATTTTTATGTTGATTTTTAGTTTTCCATTTCGCTTTTCTTTTCACCCTTTAATTTTAGTTTCTTTTTTTTGATGTATTTGGTGGTGGCCCAGTTCGTATATTCTATTAATTTTGTTCTATTGGTTTAATTTTTATTAGTTTAGTTTCTTATTTATTTATTTGTTATTTCTTTTTTCTTTATATGACTGATTTTATAATCATTTTTGATTTTATAAATCAATAAATTACTATTACTATTACTAACAAATCTCGTCAGAATTTAGGATCCAAGAGAAATAGATAGGTGAGCAGTCTTCATTAAGACCACCTCAACTTGTAACTTATTATTATCGGCTTTCCTTCTTGCAATTGGACGTCACTCGCTCGATCAATATACCTTGTTTACTCATAAATTTCCTCGAACCTCATCTCCATGAAAATAAAAACTCACCCCTCCCCACCCCCTCTCCCCGAATATCCGACCCGCGTTCCAGCAGTAAATTTTGCAAATCAGCCACATTTATTTATTTCCACTCGGGGGAGATCTCTCGACTGGAAATATTTCTTCCCCGGATCGAAGGGCGGATATTTACCGGAAACCTCCGGGAAAATATGCATCGAAATACGGAAAGAATCAGCTCACCCCTTCGCGAGAAAAATTCGCCTCCCATGCCTTCACACTTACCCGGCCTTCACGGGGGCAAATCGCGAGTTACGTAGGAACTGGAGGAGACGCGCCCGACCATTACGAATGATAAATTATTCGATCTCCACTCGAAGATTTTCCACCGCTTTCCATCCGCTCAGAGAGAGAGAGAAAGAGAGAGAGAGAGGGAGAGGAGGAGGTCGTAAAAGTTGGCCGCGACGGAAATTATGGGACGCCTCGATTCGGACTATTATTTTTGCCGTTTTACATCTCTAATTTTTTCGCCGACGTACGCCACTGGCGGAGATTTATTGCGACGATAGCCGCTAGGAATGTCGAAGGGTGGTGAGGAGTAGGGGGAGGTGGACCGCTTCACGTATCGCAGGCGTGAACTGGTGGAGAAATATGTGGCGCAGTCTGTAGGATTGTCTTTTTTTTTTTCATAAAGAAAATATAAATATTTCTGTATTAGTAAGCTGCACTTGTTCTATGACTATTTCAGTTTTAACTCGAAGAATGCGACCTGAAATACGTGGCTACATCTGTAAGATTGTTTTTTCGCAAAGAATATAAAGGGTGAAAAGTTGCAAGCTCTGGATTGCATTCTGGGCAACTGAAAATGTGAAGGACTTCAGCTATAGGCGTACCTACGCACATAGCCGGAGGATAGGTTTATGAGCGTTAGATGAATTGTCATAGCTCAGCCGAAGTAATCTGAACCCGATATTATTTTTCTCGCTAAAGCTCAATCGCTATTGATGGCATAAGTAACAGATTAATAACCAATTGTCTAAGCTAGTTATTACAAACACAATCTATGAAGTTTGTAAAACTCATATTAAATCCACCACTACATTTGTATTAGAGAAAAGGAAAATAATAAGACAACGCTCATTTAATCACTAAAATCGTAAAATAACAAACATAGGTTCCAAAAAAAAATGAAATGCCCATACATCGTTAAATAGTATATTACTAAAAAAATATTCATGTTGTGGATATTTATTAATCATTAATACATAAAATTCCATGCCACAGTAATGATCACCGTGTATAAGTTTTCGCTACGACATTTTTATTTTTGTTATTTATTAATGTAAAAGTTGTTTCAAAACATCGGACCGTATTACGAATAGTAGTCGCGCTAGAAATTGATCTTTCGAGATAATTTACTGAAAATAAATCGCTGCTGCTGAATTGACACCCACAAAACTGTTTTACTATAAATAGCTTTTCCTTCATTTTTTATAAAATCACTGACCACGATCAAAACTTACTAACCGTTATAAAACTTGAGGATCGTGCCCTAATACCCAGCGGCGCCTTATTAAGAAATAAATGAAATGAATGGAACATCGCCTTCCCTTGCAGTGAATTACGCATGTCTAGCGTTTCATTCCCCTCACCTCGCAGTAGTGGGGAATGAGGGCTTCATTGAATTGATTCAAATTGAAAAGATAGATGTGAGGATAGCATTTTATAGCAGCTAGATAACAAAAGATTACATACGAATTGCAGATGGTATATCGAATTGTATATCTGTCACACAACCGCCCAGCAGAATAGCTTAATTAATGCGCATTTCTAGACTATGTTGACTGATAGAAATCATATTTTCATCACGTCTTTATTCATATTGCAAACTTGAGAGGTACGGCTTTAGAGGTAAAGTTAATGATTGGTTTCGCTCATACTTATCTGATCGTCGTCAATATGTGAGGTTGAAAGTCGGTAAGGACTTCGTTAATTCAAAAGTTAGCAGAGTCGTCTGTGGTGTGCCGCAGGGCTCGGTGCTGGGGCCAACGTTATTTTTAATATTTATTTATAACCTAGCACGGTTCTTTTCGCTGACGATACTTCTCTTACGTGGCATGCCTCTAATCATGAGAATTTGGAGAATTTAATAAATACTGACTTTTCTAAAATCTGCGAGTGGTTTGGTGCGAATAAGATCATCCTTAACACTAATAAAACCAAATTATTACTTTATAAACATCAAATTAATATAAACATATTCTTCTTTTGCCCTCTTCCGAGGTTAAATTTTTGCTTTATACTCTTTGTCATTGAGTATTGTGTATAAACAAAGAAATAAGCATACTTATTGGTTGGACATTCAATCTTATAATACCCGTACGTGCAATAATATGAATCTGCCAAAGTAAAAAATCACTTTACTACGTGGGTTTTCATTTCTTCAATGAGCTTTCTTCCTGCACAATAGATTTAAAAGCATTTTGTCATAAATTGAAGGCTGTAATGCTGGAGCAAGCATTTTACTCATTTGAAGAATTTATTAATTATAAATTTTAAGTCGTTCCCTTGTTGTGAACGATATTTATGAAGATATTTGTTTATGTACATCTTTTAGTGTATGTTTCTGCATTTTTTATTTATTTATTTAATTTGACATAATTATGATGATTATTAGTATGCATTTAATTAGTATAGTTAATGAAAATGTCAAACAACAACATGTTTAATGACAATACAATATACAACAACAATATGCAATATTACGGGAATCATCAGGTCATCAAAAGTGCACTCTCGTTTTTTTTTCTTTTATTTGGTAAGCTCTTTGTATGACACTATTTGGTTTTTAATATGAAAAATACGATCTCTATCTATCGATTAATAAAGAAACCTTACTTCCATGCTGCGTTTATACGGTCAATATAGATGAAATTTGATACGGCTTAGCAACCTTATAATTACCTCCGAAAGCCGTTATGAAATATAATCTGTGCAGACACATAATCGATTTTTTTAAAAGACTTAAAAAGGTCATTATATACGTAAAATAATGTGCATGAATATGAAATCATGTACAGCTCCTACTAAAAAAAAGTTAACGACCTACGCGAAAATGTATGTGGAGAGCGCATTTAGGATGGACTATAGCTTTTATTACGACTGCGGCTTATCGGTATAAACAGATGTTATGTATAGAGTTGGGCATTTGTCCGGCGGAGCAGATACGTATTGCGGCGCGGGTCTCAAATAATGTAATATAAATAAAGCAGATCAATCGTATTATAAAAGATGTTATATTAATAGAGTTATGCAAATTTTCCTTGGGGACAAAATCGGACAAAGCGGGCGAACAAATGGGCCACCTTGCGATGCATTCGCATTTTATATCACTACATATTCAGATAAAGTCATTTTTTTACATCTTATAAGAAAGACAGGTACGGTTTATCTCCTTTATTGGAGTACATGAATTGGAACGCACGTTCTGAATACGTCTATGTCTTGAATAACCTACTAGGCGTTTTATGTCTTATGTCAAACGCTGTAGATGATTAAAAAAAAAAAAGGACCAAATCATCCGTAGTGTTCGTAATGCCCTTTTTTCGCAATGACCCGCATCGAAGATTTTTTTTCTGCCAGTAACCATGAATGGAGGAAGAGGCACGGCTAGCTGCTATTGTTGTTTAGGTTACTCATGCGTTGCTGGATAACGTAAAGCTCGACACCAAAAACGTAGTACATTGTATTCGTAATTGTTCCACTGTATTCAGGATGATTTTATTAGGAAATACGATATCGGCGTGAATGTACTGCTGTGGACGAACATCCAGTTTTCGCCAGAGTTTTTTTTTAATTACTACTGTGTGAGTGTAAGATGTTAGGAACTAATTAATTTTTTTTTAAAGATATTTTGCTCATTTTCCAATATAATATCTACAAATATGTTCTGATTAGAACACAAATTCGTAAAATTATTTGGAGTAAGCACTAAATTTTGCGCTGATGCGCTAATAAATGTATTAAACGTATAAAAATAGATACAAATGTCGCTTATTGACAGACATCAATGTTTCGCCTTTTCAAGGCTCGTCAGTGCCAATTTTGTGACATTTGTATGTACCGCACAAGGCGTATATATAGCTACTAGATGTAATTACTACTGTGCGAGTGTAAGATGTTAGGAACTAATTAATTTTTTTTAAAGATATTTTGCTAATTTTCCAATATAATATCTACAAATATATTCTTACGACATTTGTATGTATTTTTCTACGTTTAATACATTTATTAGCGCATCAGCGCAAAATTTAGTGCTTACTCCAAATAATTTTACGAATTTGTGTTCTAATCAGAACATATTTGTAGATATTATATCGGAAAATGAGCAAAATATCTTTAAAAAAAAAAATAATTAGTTCCTAACATCTTACACTCACACAGTAGTAATTACATCTAGTAGCTATATATACGCCTTGTGCGGTACATACAAATGTCGCAAAAATTGGCACTGACGAGCCTTGAAAAGGCGAAACATTGATGTCTGTCAATAAGCGACATTTGTATGTATTTTTCTACGTTTTTTTTAAGTTGCATAGATTTTGTCATGTTTACTCCGTTCAGCCTTTGTCAATGTTTCGAGAGAATTTTCACAGATGTAGATTTTATTTTTATATAAGATTTAATTAATGAATTGATTGTATGATTTATTTAGTTGTGTTCAGTTTTTTTTTTTTTTTAATTAATTTCATTCTTTTAGATGTCTAGCTTTTGGCTAGGTCTATTTTGCGCCTTTTCTTTTAGATTTTGTCGGTGATTTGTGCGGCTGCGTTGTACGCAGCGGTAGAGATTTATCAAGCAGTTCCTTGGTAGACGTTAGCGTGAGTACTTGTATTTTTAATTCCTTGCTGCCATTTTGTATTTCATTTTGTAATTCTTGTGATTTTAATTCGCTTAAATTGTTTTAATTTCTGTCTATCAAGGAATTCGCTAAATAATAATTGTTATTATATTGGTGTGTGCACACTATAGGTGTAAGATCATTTATTATTTTCGTGCAGAAAAATAGATTTTAGTTGTAATTCTCTCATTATATTTTTTCATTTTTCTGTTTCATTTTAATTATTAATCAGCTCGGGTTGGGTGAATAGAAGCATTGTGCTTGCATTTAAAATTTTTCTTTTGTTATTTACTTGGAATTGTCCACGTTTAATTTAGTTTGTTTTAATTTGAAACCACGTGGATTGTATTGGTATAAAAGAAAAATTATCTTCCTGAACAAACAAATCTTTTGCTTTGATATAGGAAATAGCATTGTCCTATTGTAATTTTAGAATCACGTGCAGTTTTTAAATTTAGGCCAGAACCCTCTGTTCACGGTTTTTTTTTCTGCAAATATGTAATTAACTTTTTTTTTTTTTTTTATAATAAATTTGATTGTTACTCAGCATCTTTGGGTTAAAAATTTTGTTCTTTTATTTTAATTAAACCTTTTCAGTTTTTGGGGTAATTAAGAAAGTCAGTTTTCTTTCACTCACAATTTACTTTTCGTGGGTAGATTCAAGTTTTAATTCGCGAGGGTAACTCTGAGTTTAATTTTTCTTTTGCGCCCTTTTAAAATTTTATCCGTTGAGCTAGCTAATTTAATTTTTCATTTTTTTAAATTCATTTTCCATTTTCAATTCAGTCAGTACACAGCAGTACGTTACCTACGATAAAAAAGTTGGCTAAAATACATTTAGGATGGACAATAACATTTAGCATGGACAATACGCGACGTAAAAAGATAATTTGATATTAATCTCAAATCCTTTCCAACAGGATTTATAGGGTTTCATTTATTAATTTGGCGGATTGAACTCAATATGTGAGAATAAATGAGCATTTATCGCAAAAAGTAACAGTGAATGTTGGTGTTCCAGAGGGGTCTGTGTTCGATCCAACACTGTTTCTAATACTTCATATCAATAAATATTCAATAAAGAATTTCCGCCAAAACTATGAGAATATAAATATTATAATTAAGGGTTATTCTACTGTGAGATTAGTAGAAATAACTTTTTACAAGATCCTTAATATTATCCCTTTCTGGAAATAGTAGTTTTAGAGGGTGTCTTGAGCGTGCGAATCTTTAAACTAGAATTTCCAAATCAATGTTTGTTTTAACCTAAAAACTCCCAATTTGTTTTATCATTGATATACTCGAACGACAACACTATTCCCATATACGGACGTGAAACTTATATGCATGTGTCTGTACCAAACGCTTGGGCTGATGTTTTGAACAAGAAAAAGTAAAAAACAAAGCAGCTGGCATATAAAAAGGCGGCGAATGCAGTATAGAAGGGAGAATACGCTAGTGCTATTACAAGAGAAGCCAGGGACGCTCTTCAGCATACTAATGCGGGCGAGGGTGCAGCGTTGGGCTTCTATACGGTATCTGGTGGCGTTCGTAGAGCGACGCTTTTGCAGTATAAATTGCAGGGACTCGGCCTGCACTCCAGCCAAAGACACTAGATAATATAAATCATCTGCAGTCTAGACGTTGTGTGGCTTGGGCTAGTTGAGACATTATGGATGGTCGCTATGTAATAAAAATTGTGCACGTTCGTGTATTTTATGGTCGTAATTATCTGAGTGAATGGTGATAATTAGATAGAAGTATGAAGTTTTAAAGGAATATAAATTATGTGCGTATATTTACGCTACTTTATTGACAATTATTCAAATCAGGCAGAAGAATTGAAATTATCTAAATCGAAAGGGAAAATATTTGGGGTATTTGAATTTAAATGCGCTAAATTGATATTATTTGAAAGGAGTACCGACCGGGCTTCGTTAAGGAATAAAATTAGATATATAGGTAATGCGGTCTATTTAATAAAAACTACTTTATATCACCTGAATATTTCGTCATTTATTTAATGACTTCGTCAGGAGGAAATCTACAATATTCTAAAAGGATATGAAGCAATAGTAATGGAAATGGAAAATACAAAAATAGTACTTACAAATTTAAATATAATAATAAAATCACAAATTTTTGGAATTTGGAATTAATTAAAAAGTCAGAAAAACATTTTTGTCAATAAGGTAATGTTACTAGATATTATATAAAATGTTACAATAAATATGGTTAAATTGATTTGTGTCTGTTTTAAAATTAATTGAATTTTGATTATGTACTGTTAATATGCACCATTTCTAGAAATACCCGCTTTTTGTAATTATTTTCAACATCAAGAATTTTAGTATTATCATAATTAAAATTGTGGTCTAAATTTTGAAAACGTAAAGACAAAGCACATGAACGTTTACCTATACTGCCGTGTTAAGCCCAACAGTCGTATCTGACAAAAAGATGATTTTGAGATAATAACGATTTCAGTTTTTTAGTAATGCCATCCACAGTATTGAACATAATGATTTGAGATTTCAGTTATAAACTAAACGCTATCAGCTAACTTTGAATATGACTGCATAAAATCTGTGAGTGAACTCGAAAGGTGATTTTTGATAGATACGACATTTTACCCTAACAATAACATACACAAAAAACATGTACGACAAAAAAATGTATTGTTTCACGTTTATTATTATGTAACAAATTAAAAATATCATTCAAGAATATAAGACAATAAATCAAATTTTTACTACCTACTACTACTACTAACTACTAACAGAGTGCAATTATCATATAAAATTTCAAAAATGAAAACAAAAAACATGAAGAGATCATGAATAGCTATCTATTCATTGTCACTCAAGTTTGACTCTTCAGGTGCAATGGGGAAGTTTTCCCAGAAAGCCTTCCTATTATCTGGCATTATACTTGTTAACTTAGATATTATATCAGTTTTTCTTTTCATGGTTAAACCACGGGGCAGTGTGTGCGAATTTGGCTTAGCAATGCCGTGTTTGACACTTTTTGCATTCAAAAAATTGAGTTCTTGTTCAGGACCCTCAAAATCAATTTTATATTTAAGGCATCTGCTACCTCTTTCAAAATTAACTTGAATCATTTTGTTCAGATATGGTCTAGAAGTAATTTTGTTTATTGTAATATTCATTTCTATGACCCGAGTTTTATGAGAAGTGTCCCTCACGGCTTGGATGAAATCAGCGAAATCATATACTTTTCCCTTCTGCTTCAACGACTTTTCAACGAGATGATGAAAAGAGTCAGCAGCCATAAAGGTGTGACCCGATTCAAAGTACTTGACTTCCAAAGTTTTTAGAGATGTGTCGCTGGAATTGATCAAATATATAAAGAAGGAGTACAGGCACCAATTCTTGTTTTGGGAAGCACAGTTATCGAGCCATATGATAACATGCTTAGCATCTCTGATCGAGCAGAAAAACGCTTTAAGGAGAAGTGTCGTATATTGTAGGGGAACCAAGCCATTGTTAAGCCACATTGTCGTATGTTACTGTTTTATTATAAGATACGATGAGTCTCCCCAACACTGCAACAATACGACAACGCACAATAATCTTAAGTTTGTTCGCGTCGCATGAACTATTTGCACCTTTATGCACTTTTGCACACAAAAGTTCTAAAAAGTGCATAATAGTGCAAATAGTTCATGCGACGCGAACAAACTTCTTGACAGTCACAAATGTTAGCATAAATTATCGTAACTTAGGTTTTTTATGCGAGATACGACATATCTTCTTAACAGTGCACCGATACGACAATGCGCACTAATCTTGACTACCACAGACGTTAAAACATACTGTCGTATCTAATGGTTTTATGCGACATACGACAATTTTTCTTAACAAAGTTGAGATACGTCAAAACACAGTAATAATGACAACAGTCACCGCACATACGACAAACTATCAAGTCGATTTTGGAGGAACTGGTTAGCAGATACGACATTATGTTGTAACAAAACGATGTAGTTTTTTACGCTGAATCCAAATATGCCGTCAACCGATAATGGCCAAATTTGTAGATACGACAGTTGGGCTTAACACGGCAGTATACGACTATCACTTTTATGTTGGGTTATTCTATTTTTTAACATTCGAGAAGTTTGACCAATATAACAACCTTGACAATCACGACAAGGAATATTATATACCACATCACTTTGGTCCAAAATTGGTATCTTGTCTTTAGTTTTCGTAAAGATTGTTTTTATGATTGTTACATTGTACTTCCCAATTTTGATATTTTTAAAATCTTTAAAATGTTTAATTTATTATATTATTAGTTAAGCCTTCTACGAAAGTAATTTGTAAGTTTTGAAAGTGGTAGTTGTATTAGTATTTATATATTCATGCAAGGAATTTGGAGAAAATATTAATTTGGAAAGAATATTTTTAGGGATAGCCGTTATTATAGAAAAAATATTAAATAACTTTTCTAAATTATCGTTAAGAAATCTTGTGTCGCTAATTTGTGTAATTCTGTTTTTCATAGCGATCACAGTATTATATTTCTGATTCATAGGATGATTTGAATAAAAGTTAATGAATCTACCAGATTTATTGTAACATTTTCCATAATATCCAGTAACATTACCTTATTGACAAAAATGTTTTTCTAAGTTTTTAACAATTCCAAATTCCAAAAACTTGTAATTTTATTATTATATTTAAATTTGTAAGTATTATTTTTATATTTTTCATTACTACTGCTTCATATCCTTTTATAATATTGTAGATTTCCTCCTGACGAAGTCATTAAATAAATGACGAAATATTGAGGTGATATAAAGTAGTTTTTATTAAATAGACCGCATTACCCATAAATCTAATTTTATTTATAAATTGAAATATATACTTTTTTCACAGCTTGGATGCGATTGACAATATTTAATATTTATACGTTTAACAATAATTAAGCGAATGTATTAACGCTAATTTGTTTATTAGAAATGGAGATGTTTTTAATGGCATGCAGATGACGGGGTTGAATAGTTTGACGCTACTCTGCACTGCACTAGTTTATATGAAGCGAGTCCAAAGTATAATGCCATAATCTTATTTAATAAGCTGCCACTGCACATACGGTAACCTACATCTGTTTGATAATTTAAAAGTGCTTTGACAAATCATTTTATTCGATAAACAAGTTTCTTGAAAGTTAAATCACGCACAAATGGTAGCAACCTAACAACTCCTGCTGCATTTGTGCTTATTTCTGTTTGTCAAATTTTCTTGATACAAGTTTTTTTTTGGAATAAATTGGAACAATGCTTGTATTTTTTTATTATTTTATGCTGTGCTTGTATTGTATTTGTATTTGTCATTCATAACACTATCTATGAGCAAATTATTTTTTTTAGTTTAATAAAATAATGTTTAACCATTATGTACAAAAATATAAAAATGGGAAATACGTTAACAACGGTTAAGAAAATAAAAATAAAACAAACATTTAAAACATTTAAAAAAGTTAAAAAAAGATAAAAAAAACTGGAAACGAGCAGAGTAGGTAAGATGAGCGTTGGTTGATCGAAATTAGAAAATAATTGCAAATCTTGAATTATAAATTTAAGAATTATGAATTATGAACTTAAGAATTATGAATTAAGAATCAAAAAGTTCAAATGTTGAATAATTTTCAGGAAAATATATATATTATTTAAACGATAAGATTACCTGTAAAACATTAGACAAGGAAATCAAATTTACCTTAGATATTTACTTTGTCATCGGGAAAAAAAAATCTACAACTAATGCTGAACGATGAAATGAAAAAACAGCACCAAGTTTAATGAATTTTGCGTCAAATCTATTTCACATTTTATAAGGAAATCCCAATTTAATGCATTCATGAATTTTATCTGTTTATGATCAATAGATTCAACAGGTCATATCAATAAATTCATTTAATTTGGAGGATTAGAGTGTTGTCCAAATTAAATTTAAATATGTGGCAATTGTAAAATAAACGAGAATTAGTATTAATCCCCTATACCCTATATAATATTCCTAAAATAATCAGGCGATATTCGGCTGTTTGCCCAACACTCTACAAGAGAAAATTCATCGATGTTAAAATGAAGAGATCTATGTAGAAATTCCAATGATGGAATTATTGGAAGCAGTTTTTGCGTTAAAGGTATTAAGAAATGAGAAATTGGTTCAAATTTTCATTGATAGACTAGAAGGACCGATAATTTGACCATAAAAAAAAACATTCAACAACAATATATCTGCAATCATTTTATCACACCTCCCTTTTCAACACCACTAAGTTAGAGACGTTTACTACAGCTGAACACGAGACGAAAGATTACGCTGTGTCACGTTCGAGGGGCGACTACAGTCTATAATCAGACAGGGTCAGAAAAACTATTGTCGTGTCACACCTGAAGGGCGACTACGATCCATTGTACTATAGGAACGGAAAAAAAATTAACGTCGTGTCACACCCGAAGGGCAACTACGACATGGCTTAAATGGTCGCGCGACGCGGAGACTTGGAAACTCAAGCGTGCGTATTTATATGTGGCATGATCTGTCAAACATTGCCATGCCAAAAATTTAGAATAATTGATGCAAGTCAAGTAAATCGTAATCCTCCAAAAAACGCATTAGATAAACACATTGGTTTAAATTTTCATTGATAGATGATTTGACCATAAAAAAATCGCATTAAACGTTACATCTGCAATCATTTTATAGCACCTCCGCTTTCACACATCACCAAGTCAGAGACGTTTATCATTCGAACCTCTTCTCGTCTTCCTTGTAATTTTTTTTTGCGACCAATCTTATCTCCTAGTAGGAGTCGGAAAGGCGACTACGTGCCACTCATATATCTGCAGAATAGTTTTCGGCGCACGGAAAACCGCAGAAACGTTCGCCATATAAGGATCCTATCTTTGAGTTCACGCTCGCCTAACTTTCTAGATTGTTTCCTCTTTAATTTTTCGGCCGGCGAAGAGAGAAGTTTTCCGTTCAAGTTTCTCCATCCGACATCCGGCCGTAGTTCTTGCTATTCTTTGTTATCCTCGCGGGAGGATACTCGACCGACTGGTCAAAAATGTTATTAAAGCAACGCCGGCGAGCGTGCGAGGAATAGAAATGTCGCCCGGTAAGCGCGATGATATGAGGAGGGTGCCAGACGTGACGAAAATTCTCTGCCGTGAGCTCCAGAAAGGTGGTGCTGCTGATGTGTGATGGCGAAAATCACGTTTGGATTCGTTCTGGACCCGTCCGGTTTTGTATAAGTAATAAAGATCGCCAACATCAAGACGTTTTTGACATAAAAGATATCGTTTCGGCCTAATTCCCGGCAATCACTTTGATAAACAGGGTGGGTGTAAATTGGGGGAAAAATTATATAGGGGAAGGTGGGGCAAGATGGGAACATTAAGCTTTAGAACACCGCATCAGGATTGCAAATTGATATACAAGGTTCTAAGTACGCTTGTTGTAATCTTTAAACATTTATCTGCTGATGGATGAATTCACAATTTTTCGATGGGTACTCTTGATGTCGTGAGAAAATTTTGAAAAGAACTGTGTAAATACACCATTTTGCCCTACCGTGGGGCAAGATGGGGTTCCAGGTGAGTTAAGAATGGGTCGTACCATAAATCTAGGTAATAGGTAAAAAAAAATAGATTCTTAAAATATTCTTAAAAACATGCAGGAACAAAGCTTAAACTCTCTAGACCGGAATTACTTAAAGTAAAAAAAACACAATAACGATAAGAATATTAAACTTAATCACAATTGAGACAATAGAAGACGAACTCATCCACGTTATTCGCACAGCCTCCATGTACCCAACCTTGCCATCGATGGCATGGTATCCCTTACAATACTAACATTGAGCGTCATCTTCCTCAACAGAAGCACTTGATTATTTCCTTGACGTTTTCTAAAAACCTATCTCTTTGCTTTCCTTACAAAATTCGGCTTCTTGATCTCTTCTGTTTTCTTCTTTGTCATTTTTTTTCCTTCAACTCTCTCTCAGTACTTCAAGTTGCCATAGGGATTCTCCTGACTTCTATTTTCTTGTAGCAGATTTTTATACGTAGTGCTTGTAAGGATTGTTGTCTTTCCCTTGTTAGGCTTTGATTGAACCTGTACTTTATTCCTAACATGAGAAATAGGCATTATGTCTTCGAGAAAGCATAATGGCATATCCAGGCATGACGGACCAGACTGAAGAGTGAGATAATGATGTCCCCATGTTGCCCCATACCAATAGCCCCATCTTGCCTCTTTGAGACATTTTCTGGTTATGTTATAATAACATATTAAATATTTGAAATAAACAAATAACACACTATAGAAAATACATGTCAATTAATAAGCACAAAAAAGTGTAGTTGTAAATAATTTACTTATGCTTCCGATACTGGCCGTTGAACTCATCATCAAAACAATAAAGAAATTCTAGAAATTGCAAAGTTCACGCACAAACAGCAATAACTTTGTTATTACGACTAGTAAAGTTTCTTACATTACAACAAACAAAAAACAGCATTTCTTAATATTAGGACTGCAACTATTTGACAGATGCTTACTGCCGTTTTGTAGATAAGAGGATGTCCCCATCATGCTTCGTGGCTCTATCTTGCCCCACCCTCTCCTACCTATACCAATGTTCTTTATGTATTTCTTAAGGGAAAATCTTAATAGCTAGTAGTACACTCTCGACAGAGACATTTAGCAAAGCCAGGACGTACAATTGATACTAAATACACTACTGGCTTCCCGCAACGACTCAAGGAATTACAAATTTCATAATCCAAATTGGATGATTGTACATATTCTGTACATATTCTAATTATGTGTTTGCAAGAGGTTCTTTAATTCGCGGTCAAACAATCAATAGACGGAGCGGCCACGAGGCGAGGTGAGACAACCAGAGACTTGCCGAGAACTGGAAGCATATTCTCGTGCTCGCCTAGTCTCGGCTCTTCTCGGCGAGAGTGTACTGCTAGCATAATATTATAATGTTGTGCACCAAAAGGAAATTAAAGAACTATACGTTGTTTGCTAGTAAAGAGAAAGATAAGACGTAAATATATTTTTTTCTGTATATATACATACATACTCATTAAATATTATTTTTACATTTAATCCTTTAACGGAAACTACAAAGGTTAAACTCTGTGAATGTAAATCTCTGCGCCACCGTGAACCTACATGTCAACTAGGCTGTGAACCTGACGTTATGTCCCTTCTCATTTCTGATAAAGCGGCACGATCTAGCCGCTAGGGGGAGAAGAGGAGGATGGTGGGAAAGGGGGAGGGGGAGGAGGCAGGGAGAGGGGGGAGCTGTTGGGAAAGTAACTTGGGGTAAATTACTCTTCAGAAGAGATCGGTAATCGTCATTTAAATTCCTAACACGAAACTTACAAAGTTTAAGTTTCACCTCGTGAGGGAAAGGCATTTAAAAGCGGTGGTCACATTTCTCGAAGATTAGATGTCTATAGATAGATAGACTAAGAAAACATCTAGACTTTAGAATTTGACGCTACACGTTTTAGTGAAATGAGTGCCAATTTGTCGTATCAGGCGGTATATGATTTAAAATTACGGGTCATCGTAATAGACCCCGTAGAATTGGGTGGGTTAATGATTCGGATTGCAAATGTGGTGGGGGCAGATACGGGCGCAGACACAATAACAACTGATAGCTGACCGATTTATCATATTTTTGTTATTATTATTAATTTTACAGCTATATTCTTATCCGTTTCTTATTATAATGGAAATTGTTTTCTTGGTAATAGCGGATGTGTAATAAAACTCTTTCTTGATTTACGTAGTGCTGTGTACTGACTGAATCGAACAAGCAAAATGAATTTAAAAATACATGTACTCACGCTAGCGTCTACCAAGGAAGTGCTTGTTCAAAATGCTACATTCGCGTACAACGCAAACGCACAAAATCTCCGACAAAAACTAGTAGAACAAACATTAAATAGACTACCTAGACCTCTTTCAACTTAATTTTTTTTTCCTTCTAAGGGCGGGTTTCATAATAAATGTCACTTTAGCACTTTAACAAAAGTCTGTGTATTATTTATGGGAACTTTAAATTAAAGTAGTTTTAAAGCTTTAAAGTGACATTATGAAAATCACCCATCAAATATAAAGTGAATGAAAATTATAATTTCTAAATTTTAAATAATACAATTTAGAAATTATAATTTTCATTTATTACAAATCAATAATGTGAATGTTACTTTATATTTGATTTAGAAGGAAAAAAAAATTAAGTTGAAAAAGGCTATATGCATATAGCCGAAACGTTCAAAAATTTTAAGTTTCAAATTAAACTATGTAAATCAAGAAAGAGTTTTATTACACATCCGCTATTACCAAGAAAACAATTTCCATTATTGTTATTAATAATCATAAGGAAATTATTTAATTAGAGTATTAGGCACATTTCAATTGTTATGTAAACCATATAGTATTCAGAAGAGGTAGCCTCGTAGGTAGAACACGGGGTTTTGGATTATTACTCAAAGAATGAACCCTCACTATTAAACTCGTAAAATGATGAGATATTTAGTGGGATACCCTAATATATGCATCATATTTCGTATAAACATAATGAAGTGGAAGAACATATTGACTAACCCCAAATACTTTTTCTTTGCTGTATTGAGGAAATTCCTTTTCTTTCCTTTTTTGTTTTATTACACCCAAAGAAACGTAAGTATATATGCATACATCAACGTCACTACTTTTGACAACGTGCGGTTATTTTCATGTTCTTATCCTCGGGATAAAGTAATGCCATCTACGCGAGGGGTAGATGCATTCTGGTGGTAATAGGATCGTGTGGGAAATGATGTAGAAAGTATACAGTAGTAAGGGATAGTAATTTGTATATACGTGCTTCCCCTACAGGGCATATCTGTCATCGCCGTTCTAGCGTGCTGTATTAAAAAATGGACTGCTTTTTCCTGGTGGTTTTAGCATCAGTGACAGGAAGACATTATTAACTGTAACATCTTCAGATAGATTGTAAAATACGCAAGTGTTAATTTAAAATATTTAAAAAATAATAAGGAAATAAAAAATGTCATAGTGAGTATACTGCAAACTTCTCCTAGACCCCTCACCACAAACTGCACTAAACTGCATGTACGTTTCGATAGCAAAGCTGTCATCATCAGCAGAAACATTGAACTGAATAACTACACTAAAAACTACCCTAATTTATACCTAAGAAAGGTCATGGTACAATGATCACGGTCATGGCTGACTGCCGTCATGCTTAACTAGTCACTAATTCTAACTCCGTCTGATATACTAGTTCTACTTAATAAACTATGAAGACAAGAATTTAAGGGTCCTAAATCTGAGTTCATTAAAATGTGTTTGTTTTTATATATTTCCATACCCTCATAACAATTTAATTGCACATAGTTGCTTACGTTTTTAACTAATTTTACATTGTCAACTTTATGGTTTTCTTCAAGCATATGTAGGGCTACACTAGATTTGTCAAACCTTCTAAATTTAAGATGAGCCAAATGCTCCTTGTAACGCGTTTTAATTGATCTTTTAGTTTGCCCAATATATACATGATCACAATCTTTACAAGATATTTTATAAATACCTGATTTGTCCAAATTATCTACTTGATCTTTAGGGTTACCTAAAATATTTTTAAGACTATTATTTGAAGTAGTTGCTATGTCAAGATTGAATTTAGAGAAATTTTTTTGTAGACCTTTCGTGTAACTTGGATAAAATGGTAATTTAACATATTTCTAATTCTTCCAGTCATTAATTTCTAAAGTACTCACATTTCTAATTTTTATTTTGTTTTTATGTTTTCTAATGGTATTAAATACAACATCTTCTGAGAATCTAATGCAGCGATTTTAATAATTTCTTTAAGTTCTTTATTATATCGTTCTGTAGATAGAGGAAAATTAAGTAAGCGATGCACCAAAAAGTTAATAGCTGCTAGTTTATTTTTCCATGAATGATTTGAATCTTCTGAAATAAATCTGTTATTAGTAGTGGGCTTTCTATATACGTCTATTTCTAATTTATTTTTATTTCTTATTACTAACATATCGAGAAAAGCAATCCTATTGTTTGTTTCCTCTTTATGAGTAAACTTAATGGAAGGAAATTTTGAATTTAGCTGTTCAAGAAAATCTCTAATTGAGCATTTACTAGTATCAAAAACACAGAAAATGTCATCGACGTATCTAACCCAAACCCGTGGAAAATATGCCAAAGTATTCTGAAGATCGGTTTCAGATTTTCCCATAAAGAGGTTAGCTATGAAGGGAGATAAACTGTTACCCATTGTTGCTCCTTCAGTTTGTCGGTAAAAGGTACCGTTGATTTGAAAGAAATTTTGTTTCATGGAGAGCTTCGCCAAGGAAATAAAACTACAACTGATTACCTTTCAAGAAATCTTCTAAGTAAGTCAAAGTGATATCAACAGGGACACTGGGAAACAGTGAGCTCACATCAAACGAAACTAAAACTTCATTGTCAGCAAGTTCAATGTTTTTAATCTTTTTCAATGAACGCGTATGAATTTTTAACTGCTAAATCTGGGGGTTACACAGGTAAGTGATTAAATTTGTCAGATAGTCATTTGGACAATAAGTAAGTTGGACTATTGATATTGGAGACAATGGGTCTTATGCTCTTCACTGGTTTATGTATCTTAGGTAAACAATACATCCTAGGTTTATATAGTTTAAGCTGATATTCGATTTGGTATGATTTAACAGGAATTTTTAAACATCGTGATTTCATGGCTTTTGTGCTGATTTAATTAATTTGCGTCAAGACAGAGGACATTTAGTTGTATATACTGAATTCTGGATAAAATATATTTAAATATGTATTATTGTGTAATGATATTTCGACCTACACTTAGCTTGAAATTGTAAATTGTCTTTAAGTTTTGTAATTGAGCAGCACATTGCAGCTTTATAAATAATAGTTCTGTCGATTCATTGTAGTAAAGTGTGCATTTTTTTTGTTCTTCCACGGTTTAAATTCGTAATCGCAATCCAGTTGCAATAAAATACAGAAATATAACACACCTATACAAACCATAAAAATTATTATTAGAATTTGTATCCTCTCATGGCCAAAGAATCTTCCCCATATCAAAGGATGTATCAGATGCAAGATTTAAACGACGTATAAAGATTGAATTGCCCTACATCTCCTCTTTTTAGAAACAAAGACTTCAGCAGTAAGATATTCTTTGTCTCATTCGTCGTTCAGAGCCGTTGCATCGAATCCACTTTTCGCGGCATAAATTATTCAGAGGCGAACTCAATCTAATCCGGAATTTCCGTCGCTAGCAATTTAATTACTAACGGAAGAAATGTAGGAAACAGAGAATATCGTGGATTGCAGAGAAATGTTATTTTCGTTTCTGTGTATATGTATGTGTTGGTTTTGTTTGATTTACGTAAATTGTTGTCTCAAGAAAAGAGTACGAAATTTTGATAAAAATAAATTGAATGCTGCTGCTTTTAAACTGTTTAAAAACAACTATACTTTCCCATTTTTTACAATTTATACTTAATAAATAATAAATGTTACTTTAGCACTTTAATAAAAGTCAGTGTATTATTGATTGAACTTTAATTTAAAAAGTAATTTTAAAGCTTTAAACTGATAACATTATGAAACTCATTCTTGGATGTGAAATCTCTATTTCGACTATAAATTCATACGCCATCTCATCGATGCATTACAACCCAAGACAGCTCGACCTGACCTAGCATATGCAAAACATGTGTAAGATAACATACTAGACGTGATTATTTTTATTTGCTCCAGACGTTTAAAGGATCCTCTTCTTATATATGTATGTTTGTCAAAATATATAACCCGTTTCCTCTCAGAATTCTATTACAGTAGACGTATGTAAATACACAAATAAGTAACATATGTTCCGACCCTTCATTTTATAAGTAACACGTGAATATTTAACATAAGACCACTCCACATAAAATTTAGTACAAGTACACAGATAGAATTATCCTTTTTATTTAAAAGGAATTGCATTAAACCAAAAGTTTTGCGTTTTCCAAATCTGGCGAACACGATTTGATGTTACATTGAAAACGAATATAATTTTAAACCCAAATATATTTTTCGTTGAAGCAATTCATTCTTTTAAATGAAAGATATTCTCTTTATTTTTAACTTGAAAACCCTAAAGCATTTCCAATGAAGAGGTTTTTTTCTTTTCTTATAACATTTATTCACTTTAGACTTGACATTTACGCGATTCTACAGAAAAGCCTACAACATTTTGAGTCAAGAAATTTTCTACTTTATTGTGATATCTTTTCATTTTAGACTAGAAAATGATTTACCAAATTTACATATACCTACACTGAGAAAAAAATTGTGTTTAGTCAACGCAAAATGTCTTAATTTAACATACTTTTTGGGTTGTATATAAACAACACAACCATTGGATTTATTCAACCTATAAAACAGTGTTAGCATAAAATGTTGATTGGACTCTAAATTAAGTAACAAAAACACAAAAAGATAAGTAATGTCAACGCAAATCATGCTTTCACTGTACCAAGTTTATATTTGAAACAAACCAACATGTGTTGGCTGTAGTATATCATTTGTTTGAACAACCTCTTATTGTGATGGTTCAGTGAACATTATTTTGGTTTATATTTATACACCAATGTATGTTGGGTAAACAATAAAAGTAACTTAAAATAAGATTATTTTCATGTGTTGTATAGTATAATTTTATTTAATTGATCTAAAAAAATATTTCTTTCCACGAACACGGCACGTATTAGATGTTTTTCTGGTAAATATACCAGATTAATGTTCAATAATCGCATTTACCTTGTTATTTATGCTAAATATGTTTGGTTACTGGAATGAAATAGCAGAAGCGCCATCTATGTGACAGTTTCTGTAATATATATATAAGTGTTTAACGTATTTACTGAAAAAAAAATATGTATTTTTCTAATCTATTTTCCTACTCCACACGTTTGAAAATTCCTGACAACAGCTTTACAAGATGGCAGCTACGATTGAAGGTCATTCAAAACGGACCAGCAAAGAACAAAGGATTTTGCGAGCTTGTCTGTACTGATAGCATACTGTAGCGTGAGTATATAATTTAGCAAACTGAAAAAGAAGATTCATGTGCACTCGCAAATCGTTCAGACTTGTTTTTACATCAACCATTTCATTATAATTATGACAAAAGTTAAGCTGGGTGTAATGGGGGCTCAAAGTTTCCCCCAAAAACGCATGTTTTTGCAATATTTCAGAAACGAGAAGAGATATTGGTAAAGATCGAATCGTTCCCTGTTAGCAGTCGCACATTTTAGATTGAAGAAAGAGCAGTGGCGCACCCACGGGCTGGTTAGGGGGTTGAAAACACTATTTTTTCTCATCTCTATCCTTGTGTAATATAAATTCATTTTTTTTTTTTTTTTTAGTCTTTAAACTACATGATAAAAATTACGTGTTTTTAGTTTTTTTTATAAATGTTCATTTTAGGAAGTTATCGTCATTTCTATGTACACCATTTCCTTCCATATTTTTGGAATTCAGTTTAATGTCGCATTGTATTTTAATTAAAA
Source organism: Protaetia brevitarsis (assembly GCA_004143645.1). Taxonomy (NCBI): domain Eukaryota; kingdom Metazoa; phylum Arthropoda; class Insecta; order Coleoptera; family Scarabaeidae; genus Protaetia; species Protaetia brevitarsis. Next base: position 7,956 of record RXPK01000896.1, on the reverse strand, counting down.
ATCGTCTGCTATATTAAAATATAAAAAAGTCAAGTGATACGTAGAAAATAGTTATGCCAAAAAAAGTTCGTACGTTGTTAGTCATCTCATAAATATAAATTACTTTTTCACGTCTTGGCAAATCAATGTGTTTATGTTTGCCAATGTATGCAAGTGATTATAAATTAATCTTTAAAAATAAAATTACTACTGTCCTCTATATAAGAATGTGATCAGCTCGCCAAGGTATCTAGTTCCATTTATTACATCAGTTATAGTTAGTTATCAAACACATATTGTTAAAGGTAATTACGACATATCCAGAATAGCCTTTTTGTATTAAATATATTGAACGTCTTGACAATATTAATATCGAATTGTTTAATATTAAGTGCTGGTTTGTTCAATGTCGTAAGCCATTACAGCCACTCACAAGTGCTTCTTCAGCATCATTTTGTGGGGATGCAGGTGTACCCAGGAATTGGTTATTTATTAAACTTCTTAATATTGTCAAGACGTTCAACATATTTAACACAAACAGGGCCATTCGGGATACGTCGTAATTATCTTTAACCATATGTGTTTGATAACTAACTGTAACTGCAACAAATGGAACCATCAGATACTTTATGATAAAATACACTTTAGCGAGCCAGCCATACTCTTAAATAAGGTCATATCTTTCTGGTTTTTACTCCTATACAGGGTGTTTTGAAACATCATTTAAAAATTTTAAGGGCATGTAGTACGATCAAAAATAAGCTTAAAAGTCATAATAAACATATGTCCACAAATTAACTGTTTTGCGAGATAACAGCGATTTTATCGCAATTGCAGAATAAGTTTGCTTTAGCGGTTTTTATTAAGATGTACTATTGCATTTTAACATAAAATAAATTATAACTAAAGAAGATGTTCAAAATGACGTCCTTCCATTTCGACATAGGATTTACATCTGCTTTCAAAGGAAGCGCGCACTCTTTCAAAAAACAAGGGTTTTTCTCGTATTGTCTGGCAACAGTGTTCTATTCGTTGGCGCAACTCTGGAAGATCGTTTACCGATGTTGCGTACACTAAACTTTTCAAATAACCCCAGATACTAAAGTCCAACGGGTTTATATCGGGAGACCTTGGAGGCCAAGCAATGGGACCTGCTCGCCCTATCTATCTTCCAGGAAATTCATTGTTAAGATGTTCCCTAACAGCATGCGTAAAGTGCGGTGGAGCTCCATCTTGCATAAACCAGAGGTTCGGTCTTAGATTTATATAGGTAAATCTTCTAAAAGTTCAGGTAAAGTATTTTCCAAGAACTCGAGGTATGCAGGACCTGTTAAGCGGTGTGGCAAAACAATCGGTCCTAACAACCGTTCCCCTATCATGCCTAACCAGATGTTTAGAGAGAAACATTGCTGGTGCCTGGCTTCAACGGTAGCATGAGGATTCTCGTCACACCAAACGTGATTGTTGTGGAAATTAAATATTCCATTTTTAGTAAAACCAGCTTCATCAGTGAAATGGATGTTATCAGCGAAATCTGGCCGATCAGCAGCTGTTCGCAAAAACCACTCACAGAAAGCCCTTCTCGCTTGATAATCCGGAGCAGTAAGGGCTTGTACCCGTTGGATATGGTAGGGGTATAGGAGTTGCTCATGAAGAGTTCTCCAAACAAGATTGCTGCTTACACCCACTTGAGTCGAAATTCTTCTAACACCAGTTTCGGGATTTTCATCAATAATATTCAAAATTCGATCTTCTATCTGTGGAGTACATGCTATTCTCTGCCGTCCAGTATCACAAGAGCGATTCTCAAAGGAACCAGTTTCTCTTAGTCGTTGAGACACCGTCTGAAACATCACATGCGAAGGCAGTTGGCGATCAGGAAACGTTTCAGCATAGAAGCGACGTGCTTGTAAAGAATTCCCATTAGCACGACCGTACATGAATACCATATCGCTCATTTCAGCATTAGAATACGCAACCATTGTAATTGCAATGCAAATTGCACGAAACGTCAAATAAAACTGTCATAAAACAATAGCTGATAAGCACCTGTTTACTGGGATATGTTATATCCATGTACTACTAGGAACACTCGCTGTTATCTCGTAAACGGTTGATTTGTGAACATATGTTTATTGTGACTTTTATTTAACCTTATTTTCGATCGTACTACATGCCCTTAAAATCTTTAAACGATGTTTCAAAACACCCTGTATAGTGTACTATTTGTAACTTTTTACCATTAGGTATTCAATCAAGAAACACCGAAAACGATCCAAAAACGCATTAAACACCACAGATATCTCCATATACTCATCCACTACGAAAGATAGAAATAAACGCAACGTAATTTATTCAATATTCAATTGCTTGGCGTGGCCTCGGTTCATCATTTAACAGACAGTAGCATTGACGCTACTTGTTTATCGCTCCGCTATGTAACGAGCTAGTGCTAAAGAGGGCAAACAGAGCAGAGTTGAGAGCGCGGGAAGAGGTTAAAGTTCACGCGTAACGAGAAATTTGATCTCTCTAACATGGAAGCTGCTAATTCGCGGATGCATCATCGAACTGCGGATAACACGATGCAGATATATTGGATTTCGTTAAATGTCCAACAGCGGCTGTGTTATAATTGTTTCGACGACGGTTTAATTGAAAAGGGATTGGATTGATGGATCTCTGATGTTCCCAGTATTTGTTTGTGCGATATTCACTCGAATAAATTATTACGAAGTTGTTGCAGCTTCTATTATAACCCGTATAAGTTTTGAGGGTATTTGACTGACAAAACAACGCTAAAAATGATGTTATAAATCCAACGCTATTCGTTTCAGGATTTTTTCGTTTGCTCTGCCTTGGAATTCTTTTTTAAGGATATCAATTATCAACGCTCGTCAACTATTAGTCCAATCTTAATCAGCGTCGCGAAAAAAATCCGATTATCACAATTAGCCAAGACAAGATTTGAAGTCCCAAAAGAAAACTAAGGCATACTTCTTAAAATTTGCTGCTAACAAGATGGCCCGGCAATCTTTAAAGTACGTTTTAAGCCCAGATGGTGCTGCTATGATAAAAGATGTCGAGAAGCTTTATAGGTTTAAAAAAAATTAACAGTCGACAATTTTACTACGCCATAAAATGGAATGAAACGTCTCTATAAAAGGGTCTTCCTTTAAAATATATTTAACAGACATTAGTATCTAGGCGTATTCTACTATAAAAATTTAAAGAAGAAATAACTCAAATAGAACTTTACAAAAAACAATTCTCATTTTTGTACAATTTAACACATACAGTGTGGTGATAAAGTAAGGAACAAAATTCATAATTGCGTTATTTAATGTTTTCAAACAAAAGGCTCAGACAGATCAATTTTATTTTTTAATTAGCCACCTTCTCAAATATTATACAGATTGTCTGTGGCAGAAGTATGGATAGCGTACAACTACATATGCATGGCGCCGCCCTAGTATTAATGGCGCGTCCAGTTTCTATGTAAAAAAAATAGAATAGAAATATCAAGACGTAAGAAAGATTGAATGGCAATGCGCTTCCCTAGTAGGTGTCGAATTTTACGATAGTCAGCTGCCATCATTGAAGTATTGTTGCAATGTTTTCACTACCAAGGAAGTGAGAGTATTCTGTGTGCATTAGTGTTGCGATGAACGTGGTTTCATTCGCCTGTATAGCTGTGAGTAAATATTACATTGCGAAGCCACATAACGAATGAAACAAACGCTCAAGGTTGCTTTCACGATATGAATGGATACATATCATGAAAGACAGGAACAAGCAGCTTTGTTCACGGCGTGGTTTTTCTGATAGGGGGGGTATAGAGTTCAGGCAAATACCTTATTGATATTAATTTTAATTAATAGTAAATTGTTTACATACAAATAGTTTGCTACACGTTTATTCTCGCGAAAGCAATGTGAAAGATTTACTTCATGCACAAGCCCTTCATTCACGCAATGAATGAAGTAGACTGCTTGAAGTCGTAGCATGAAGCGGACGATCTATCGTGAGTCATGATGAAAGCTTCATTCCCAACACTAGTGTGCATATGTTTGCTTCTGAAATACTCAAAGGCGGGACCAAGATATCCTCACTTCTGGTCGCGACAATGTGTATAATATAAAAATTCTACTTATGACGTCATTTATTTTCACATTGTTTTTTTTTTTTAATGACAACCCCATTTTTTTTTTGTTGTTTTCTTTATATAGATGGTCCAACTACTTAAATGATGGTGTAAACAAATTGGTACCTTAGATAACTTTTTTTTTCTGAGAAAATAACACGCTTAACGTAAGTTAAGTTAATATAACTTTATCTATTTTTACGATATTAGTGAAATTTCCATTTTGAATTCTCATTTATTTATACATTCACGCATTCACAAAGAGTTCCAAATTTTTCTTGCCGTATCGAAAGATTTTTGATTTTGACTCGCCCAACACCAGTATTTTAAGTAGCCATTTTGCTATTGTATTAAGTCACAAATATTAAATCATTTTTATCTAGAGCAACGATTCACCCTAGAAGATAGGAAACTTGTCTTGCCCCATCTGTACTTCCCGCTTAACAATACACTGCGTCACAGTGAAATGCTTCTTAGGTGAAAGTACCCAATCCCGAATGAATTCAACGTGCTGAACACGAATATCACATTGAAAAAAGTTGATTGGCTCACGTTCCAGAGATATTGACGTTTTGTCCATTGTATAGATGCTATTTGCATAATGTAATGCAATTTAGTGAGAAATTACGAAATTTTGCGTCATATTGCATCACCCTTCATGCAAGAAGTTAAATGCAGCATTTGCTGTAAGTTTCCATTGAGAGTGTTGCGAAATTGATTGCGCAATATCAAGCAATAGCTAATTATAGTTTATTTATAAATGGCCGACGTGACAATTAACTCGTGCAATGTCCGTTCATTCGCGCATATTTTTCGAAGCTCTAGCATACACAAGTGATTGCTATAGTGTAAAGTAACTAAACAGTAGCAATGCCTCGTAACTGTGTTAATAATGCAAATAACTTCTGTTATATTTGGCGGAGAAGTGACATTTGCTGCACAGAAAAAGAACATCAGTGCAACAGTTAAGGAAAGCGTATCATTTGTATTTTGGTTGCAAGATAGGCGACCAGGACAAAAACTGGGCCCCACACGTAAGCTGCCGCACTTGTGCTGTAAATCTTTCACAGTGGCTTAATGGCAAAAGAAAGGCAATGCCATTTGCTGTGCCCATGATTTGGAGGGAGCCCACCAATCACGTTGACGACTGTTATTTCTGTATGGTACCACCCAGCTTCTGGAGGCATCACCAAGAAGAAGAAATGGACAGTTGAATACCCTAACATACCATCTGCTCTGCGACCTGTCTCTCATGGCGAAGGACTCCAATTCCAGAACCTCCTACAGATTTTTCTATCAGTTCAGACGATGAGGATGGCCATGCGTCGGCGAGTTTCTCCTCAGACGTGGCAGTAAGGATGATAACTTTTCGTGCTTTGACGAACATCTGCACCACATAAAATTACCAGGATGAAATGAACGATCTTGTTCGCGATTTGGATCTGTCGAAAAGCAAAGCGGAGAATACTGGCCTCAAGACTTCGACAGTGAATCTTCTGGAACAGAATGTCCGAGTGACTTCATTTCGCACTCGCCATCAGCTCTTCGAATCTTTGTTCTGCTGCGATATTGATGGTCTACTACAAGCTCTCGGTATTGCACATGATCCCCACGAATGGCGGCTGTTTATAGACGCTTCAAAACTGAGCCTAAAGCGGTTTTTGTTGAATAATGGGAACCAGCTTCCATTCATACCTATTGCAACATGCGGTCTACATGAAGGAGACTTACGGCATCTAAAGCAGCTACTGAGACGATTAACTACAGCAAGAATGGCTGGCAGATATGTTCTGACCTGAAGGTAGTATCTCTGTTGATGGTTTGCAGCAGGGATATACAAAGTACTGCTGTTTTCTTTGTCTGTGGGACAGCAGAGCAATCGATTTGCACTACATCAAGAAAGACTGGCCTCCGAGAGCATTTTTTAAGCCTGGAGAAACGAATGTACAGCACCCACCATTGGCACAGCCACACAAAATCATCATTCCTCCTTTACACATCAAGCTCGGTCTTGTCAAAAACTTGGTAAAAAGCCATGGATAAGAATGGACCAGCATTCAGTACCTGCACTAAAAAATTCCCTCGACTCAGTGACAGCCAAAATTAAAGAGGGCATCTTTGTGGGGCCTCAAATTAGACAGCTCTTCCGAGACCCCAAGTTTGGAGAGAACTTCTTCAAGGTAAAAAAAACAGGTTTGGGATGCATTCTATCAAGTGGCAGGAAACTTCCTGGGGAATGACAAGGCAGAAAATTACAAGTGTCTGGTTGAGGATATGTTGGCTTTGTTTCATGAATTCGGCTGCATACGTCCTTAAAGATCCACTTTCTTGATTCCCCTTAGATTTCCTTTCCTGATAACTGCGGGCAGGTCAGCGATGAGCGCACGGCGAACGCTTTCATCAGGACATTGCCACCATGGAGCAACGGTACCAAGGCAAATGGTCTACGTCAATGCTAGCTGACTATTGTTGGACAATCAGTAAGAGATGCTCACAAGTCCACTACAAACGACAGGCCCAAAGAAGTCGAAAGCCAGAAGCAAACTAATGTTTCTTACCATGTATAATAACATTGACATAAGTAACACTTTTTTCTGAAATATGCGTACATTTTACAGAAAACCCGTAGCAATTCAGCTTTTTCTTAGTCATTTTCGTGTTCAGCACATTGAATTCATTAAGAAATGACTATTTTCAGCTTTGGAAGCAGAACTTTTCGAAAATTTGTTGCCCTGTATCAGTAACTTCATAGAGATACCTAATTTTCAATTATGAGCTAGAGCGTCTGATCTAAATTCGAAATTTTATAGACGCTTATTTCAATATTCCGCAACATAATAATATTAGTTTACTGTTAAAACGTAAAAAATTGGGTTCGCTAATTCATAAAGATCGAATAATGTTATAAAACACAATTACAGCACTTATACAAGGAATCGCAAACTGTAAATCGCGGATATTAATTTAGACCCATAGAATCTTACTCAAGGTACTTCGTTGCTGCGGAACTTCAATTTAGGGGGTGCAATTGAACTTTGAAATCGACCAAATTTCGTTAAGCAAAATAACGTTTGTAAAAATAAAATTCTAGCACTTCGGTTGATATAACTATTTATATTACAGGTGTTAAATAACACGGAACGACATATGTCGTGCTATTTGATCGAATTCAGAATCTTTTATCGCTCTAATTGGCATCGAGTACTGTAATGAACCTATTTAAATAATTATACGGGTGTTCATAAATTATGTTTTTTTTTGCGTTCAATTTCTTTATTTTAATGAGACACGTATATATTGTTATATGGGTTGCATTGTATGTTGAAGCCATGTAAATTGTACCAGCGTTAAATGCTATATGTGATAGTTTTAAATATTTATAATTAACATAAATGTATAATCAAAAAGATTAAAAAACAATTTAAAAAGATGAATCTAGTCAGATTGGTTGATTATAATATTACACTGCTTCAACTACAATGCACCTATAACAATTACAGTATCTCATTAAAATAAGAAATATGAAGGAAAAATCATAATTTTATGAAACCCCTGTATAATTATTTAATCAGGTCCTCGAGCCAAATAAAATATTTTACCGAATTTGAAATTGATCAAATAGCACAGCATATGTGGTTTCCGTGATTATTGTAACACCTGTATATAAATAGTTATATAACCGAAAGGGCTACATAAACGCTGCGTGCCTCTTGAGCTTTTTTTATTTCTCATCGTTTTAAAAAAGTTATTTGGGCGATAAACGAAATTTGGGGCAAGATTTTAACGTCGAATTCACCCCAAAGTTGAAGTTCTGCAGCTTCAGAAAGTGTTTCGAA